>JAPYZF010000283.1:0-103498 GCA_030523045.1 Meteorus cinctellus | reverse complement strand
TTGGAGCAATCGCATATTCTGCGGGAGCAAATCGGGAGCAATCTTTTGATACATAATTTGTTAATAATTATTAATAGTTGGCGCTAACTTGTTTACGGTGCTAACTTGTTACGGTAGTATGCAGTTTCCGTAGCCCATCCTAACGTTGGTAAAGAAGAAAAAGTATATACGTAACTATGATATTCCTAACCTCACCAAAACGGTCCCTTTTCGTAATTGCTACGAGCGCGATGCAAGGAAATGAAAGTTATTGAATAGTTCTGCCGTGATTTTTATCTCGTTTTCAATTTTTTTTTCCTTTTCCACAAGCACCATACTGTGGTAATTCGACTACAAAATGCCGTCACGTACGAACAACGGTAGTAATAAATCGAATGTATGGCTACCAGTGTTACTTAGTGCATTTGCCATTCCACTTTCAATGGTATTTTGGACTATTAATGTAATTTATGCAATATTAACACCTGACTCAGAATTCAACACTGAAGGTAATTGTAAATTTTAATTACAAAATAGCATTCCAAATGATTTGACACTTTTATTTTCTGATCCAAAACTGGAACATTCATACCATGTCGTATTATTCTTATCCTCTGAGTATATTCTAACCTTCTCTAAGATTATCAATACATTTACTTGTTCGTTTCTGCAAACATGACTTGGTGAATTACAAGAAGATTTGAAGTACACTAATTTAGTATAAAAATTGTATATATATTTAATATTCGCAATTACTTAAATGCCAATCTCTTCTTCTTCCTTCCAGAACATCCAGTTATATCACCATGGAGATGGCTTTCTTCGATAGTGATTCCAATTTTATTTGCATTATGGGGATTGAAACGACGAAGTTTGAATATGAGTGGTGCGATCTTAGGCCTGTTTGTTGGATTCTTTATAACAATCAGCAATTATGCGCATTTATCGAGTCTAATGACATTCTTCGTATCTTCATCATTGGCAACAAAATTCGGTGCTAAGAGAAAAAAAAAATTGGAGATCGATTTCAAGGAAGGAGGTCAAAGAAATTGGGTGCAAGTATTGTGCAACGGTGGAATGGCTTTGCAGCTGGCGTTACTTTATTTACTGGATGTTGGCTGTGGCGAGAGACCAATTGATTTTGATAAGAATTACAGAAGTTCATGGTTGTCTATTGGCATATTAGGTGCATTCTCATGCTGTAATGGAGACACATGGGCATCTGAATTTGGCACAGCATTAGGCAATAGCGATCCTTTTCTAATTACATCGAGAAGAAGTGTTCCAAGAGGTACGCATACTTATTTTTAATCAATTACATTAGCAACGTAACTATCAGTATTATCGCTACGAATATGATTTCTATCTAGAATTTGATAAACTGGGATTCAATCATGGATGAGGAATACGCAGTGAAAATATTACATAATCAAGAATAGCTGTCGATTTTTGAACTTGGCAGATTGGAATTTTCCTTGATATCGTGTTCGGAATTCTTTTATTCTCCCAGATCAAGCTCAAGTAAAAATCTATTTATTGTAGAATAATCGTGTTTTTCTAGTAGTATGCAGATGTAATTGCTGCAGCAGCAAAATTTGTGTCGGGTGAAAAGTTTGTTAGATAAGGGTGATCAAGACTTCAGTTTTTATATTAGATGAGAACGAAAAAAAGCCTCCCTTTTGCTATTGGAGACAGTGCATCAATAGTCTTTACATAAACCATTTGAATATAAATCATGGGAGATCAGAAAAGCGTATTATGATGAAGTTGCTGTGCCTTTCCTCTTTTATTTATTTTCATGCACCCTTCGGATTGAAGTAAGCATTAAAGAAAATGTGCACATGACTCAAATGAGCTTCGTTTCTATGCAGTCAATACATTATTGTTGGAGATATTGTATTTTTGGTTCCAAAAGATTGATTCGTAGAAACAGTCGACAGAAATATGGTAGTTCGAGATATATTTGAAACATTATTTAATGTATAGCTTGCTGGTGGAATTGGTGTTCTACAATAGCACTCTATTTTCATGATTAGATCGTATTCTCGATTGAAGACGAAGATCAATACCATGAAGGCAAACTCATCTATAGTCTTTCTCGTTTCACCGTTATGGATAGAATCCTTATATTTTTCGTTCTCGATATTTAAAAAGTATCCATGTGCAAACAATGTTCAGATTCTGATTGCGTGATAAAATATGACCGCCATATTATGTTTGGGGAGAGTCAAATGAATATTCAAATCGCTGTAATGATAGAACTTTTCTATGTCATTTCGATAAAAGTGAGATTTCATTGTTAACTGAAATGATGAATAAATGCAGATTATTGGAAGATTAGTAACCGGCAATTGGCAACTCAAATTTGCCTCTATTAGGATCCAATGATTCAACGTTATCATGTAGTTTGTTTTCGTCAACAATATTTAATGCTTCTGGATCGAAAAATTTTGTTCATGGTCTTTTTATCATAGTATGGAACAAAATATCCCATTCCTGAGATTCCTTGAAGATTCTCATACGACGAGACCAGCAATAGAGCTAAAATTCGAATGCAATTTCCACTTCCGGTAATTTATCAGAGAACAATTTTATCAATCATCACATCAACCAATTGTGATAATGTTGGGAAAGAAATATAAATGGTTTATAACACAATCTTTAGAATTGTTTTTTTTTTAACTTCCCGGTAAGAAGTTATTTTTTTTTTTTGGTTTTAAAGTGTAATGGCCGATGCCGTTTTTTTTTTCAGGAACCAATGGGGGTGTATCGTGGATTGGTCTATTGATGTCTTTATTGGGCGGTTTGACTGTTGGTATTTTCTATTACTTCACTGTTTTGTATACTGTTGATACAGTTGCTCTTCAACAAGCCGCGCCACAATGGCCAATTATAATCATTGCGGGTATTGGTGGATTTTTAGGCAGCTTTTTAGATTCTTTCCTGGGGGCAACATTGCAGTATTCAGGTAATGAAATCTTCCAGATAATATTATTCTTGTCTGTAGTTTCGGAGTAACAAACTTTTTTCACATACTTTCCCATTGTAGGTATCAATGAGTCTGGTCAAATCGTCGAACGCCCTGGCAAAGGTGTAAAACATATATGTGGACGACAAATTCTCGACAATCACAGTGTTAATCTCCTATCGAGTATTGGTATTGCTTTGACATTACCAGGACTGGCCAATTGTATTTGGCCTTGATATTGTATATACATATGGAAGAAATTTCACGCGAACGGAAAAATTATGTTTATATGTAGAAATAATAAATTTTTGAATATGATCGTTTATTTTGGTACTTCGTTTGACATCAATTCACATGATTTACTTCACACTGTTATGATCATCTCTTCTGTCATTGATTGAATAATTTCTTACTCGTTTGCAAGAATTAAATTATCTACGTGACGAGTGATTCGTTTATAGGTATTTAAAATATGATTCTCTTTTTCTTTGTTTTGGTGTGAGATAAGTACAATTTTCCGACCTGTATCTTTTTTTACCATGTCGGACACTTCTAATATCATTTCACATCGCCACGAGCCACATCAACAGATAATTACGCATGTTTCATTGTACATATATATGTTTAAAGATTTGTGCATTCAATTGTACAATATTTCTATGTGTATATATGCATATGTATATTGATTTATGTTCATCTCGTGTTTTTGTAGGATGATTACAATATATATAGAAATTTGATATTGATGTAGCAAAAACTCATATTCTTTCCATCTTACAATAGAGCCCTGTGCCATCTTTACACAGATTAGCAAGCGATCTTTGATGAATTATTCATTAAGAAGCTACCAATCACAGCTTCACGGATCGATTTTTCATCGATCCTATTTTTATTATTATTGCTTTCACATTTACTTACTTAATCCCATCGAATTTCAATACAGGAAGTTCTGACAGTCCGTTTTCTTTTCGATCAGTAAATACTAGTATCAGAAAGTACGATGTGAGAAAATGAAAGTCTGCCCGAGGAACAGGCGATGATCAGTTCTTCTCTTATCGTTTTTCTTCTCACTCAAAAAACATATCATTTTCAATTCGCTTGACATACCATGAGCTCTAGTATATTTTCAAACAGAAATGTCCCTGATAATATTGATAATCATTTATGCCAACTATGGATATGTAATTTGGATCAGTTGGTATTCATTTCTTATAATTGAACAACTGTTCAACAAAATTTTCGTTCGCTATTAAGTAGCCGAGATGTCGTTTGATAGTCGAACAGATGCGATTATACTAGCCCGACACCTTTTTTTCTTCACAAATCGTTTCGTTTTCCCAATTCTAGCAGTGATTCCACACTAATTTTTGTTCGGTTGCCAGAATCAAAAAATTAATCATTGAGTTCTGTTACAATTAAAGACCGATTAAAGATTTCGTGTTGAGAAAAAAAATATAATCTTAATAATCATTCTTCCCGCAGAGATCGTTCTTTCCATGAGAAAAAAAATCTTCTTAAATGAATATTATTTAACTCTTCAAAAAAAAAAATTTTAATCTTCGTGAGCTTGGGATTGGTAACACCTCAATTTTCATCAGTTTCTCACTACCCGTCTCTTGTTTAATTTTTTTGTCTGTTAGTTTTTGGAAACTCGGTTCATTATAATTATTTTTCTGTCCCATGAAAATAGTTCAGAACTCATTTGGAAGTCAAGTGCAAAAAGAAAATACGAAAAAGGGTAGGAAAAACAAATAATGGCTAGTTAAGCTCATTTTTCATGACTAATTCTAAAGACAAAACGACGAACTATTGATACATATTACTGAAATATCCGACATCGCTTCAGTCGCAATGCACTAAAAATTTGTGAATTATAGATATATAACAATAATATATTGAGCGATCAATTATTAAAATATAAATATCCCATAGAAAAATTATTGTTTTTTGTATTTGCATTATAATTCAATTGACTTTGAGAGAATTTCACTCTCATCGTTGTTTTCTTCCCCTTTATTCTCTTTTTTCTCTTTATACAAGCAAACCTATTACAAAGCGCGTCTGAATATAAAGAAAAAATCAATTCCAAGGATCTGACATTGTTTTCAATGAGACTGTGACTAAGAATGACAACGTACATTGAATCATCCATCGACCATAAATACATTTCTTTTTCTATGGTAGAATAAAATTCACAGTAGACATTTGCAACATATATAATTGGTGAGAACACAAACTTAATTGAGAATACAAAAATACATACTTCATTTAAACATCATTTTAGTTGATAGATTTGCGTATAATATAGCTTGTTAATTATTATTTGAAGCTTCATTAATCTACCAAAGGAGAATGTCACAGCTTGTCACTCTGTATTATACATGCATTATTCGATGTCGTTCAGACTAGTGAGTATGCAGACTACTTTGTGGTAGATATATTCATAGGAAGAATTCTTCAGAGATTGAGATACAATATTTCACAAGTCGTAGCGTTACAATTCACACGAAAATTGAAAGAAAAAAACTAGTTTGATTCTCCCGGACACTGCAAGTGAGATACTTCATTTCTTGTGATTATCATGTAAATTGTCGAAGGCGATAGAAAGTAATGATCGATATTTTTGGGAGTCTTAGTATCAAACATATACAATACAAACAAATCTATATGCTGGTGAATATTGGATTCGTTGAAATTACACCATTGTCTAGAAGGTGGTTATAAATGTTGAAAGTCAATATCATTGATACTCATAAAAATACAATATAGTAATAATCACGAAATGATTGCAGGAAGCATCATACTGACAAATCCAAACATTCTTTTGTTCAAATCTATTTCAATTAATATTCTGTTCATCTTACTCATTTGCATATTGTCGATCGAAATCTGCTATAGATTGAGGGAAACCATACTTGACTGCGATTTGCTATCAGTCTTCGAGTTTGAATAAACAAATTGAATAGGGTACATATAAATGGTCGGAATGAGGTTGATTGAAGAAATCAGGACTGATGTTGTTTATGTTTTGATTAGAAAATGTCAACGCTTTGCTCAGATTTGTAGTTATACTTACAGATCAATATCAAATCAATTTGGAAATTTACAAACAATATTACAACATTGCCAACCCGACATGAAAGTAGACTTTATTATGTTTTGTGAATCGCCATCCTGATTACAAAAATTCCTCTCAGGAAAATTGATTGTTTTAATCCAACGCCAAAATCGAAGATCAGTGAATTGAAGAAAAAAAATCTTTATGCTTTCAATAAACTGAATGATCGCCACCAAAGTGATTCGTTTCCATAGAATACATTGAAGAGTTTCATAAACCGGAGTATCCCATAATTTCAACGATACAAAGACATCAAAAACAATAAATTTACAATCGTATTGTAACATATACATAAGTATAAATTATATAATGATAGACCGTAACAATTGACAATGGACATTTGAATTAAATTAAAATCTAGTCGATGTAACCGAATTTATAATATTTTTTTCCTTCTATTTTATGTCAAATAATTTGTTTGTTTGTTTCCCAACCAGCCATCCTTAAACCACAATATCAAACGAATCTTTTTTGTTATTCGAATTTCTGATCAACATTGCGTTTGATATTGATTGAGGTCGTAAGTCGAATCATTGCGTTTGATAAGAATTTTTGCGTGCTTAACTCCATAGCTGTCCCGTCTTGCATTGAATGCCACTGGTGTTGGTGTTGTCACATCATGTCCCATGTGCTTCATAGGTTTCTCTTCTAGTGGAAGCTCTGTTTGACAGTCACACCTTCTCCTCTCCCGCCATCGGACCTGCGGTCGAGCGGACAAACTGAAACAGTGAACATCCTACAATGGATTCGACTCGACTGTTGCCAATGACACGATACGGACTTCCTATCCCGAAAGGCATTCTCATTGTTCTACGCTGGTCAGCAAACACATAATTTTCTTGGTCATGCAATTTATTGAAGAAAAATTGAGACATTATCGGTGAACACAATACTGAAGCCGCGTTATTCGAGTCTGGAAAAAAATTTCAAGTCGAAGAAAAATTAATTTGAATAAATTACATGGATTGAAGAAGAAATCTCGTGCTCGCAGATGCTGCTATAGAGAGTGTTACGTGAAGAAAAAATCATGAAGAAACAAATAAATAAATGATTTGAGTGTAGAATATTTATCAACTGTGTGAAGAACCCAAAACCATTCAGTGATAACTCGGAATCTACTTCAAATATTTTCTCAGAACGTGCCTGCAATTGGCTGGCCCGAGAAAAATAAAAGACTGTTTTCAACAGCCCAAAAGTAAGACCAGTATACAATAACAGAGTGTCAAAAGTAGTTAAAGCTGAACTCATCTTCTGGATTTGAACTTCTCGTTGAATAGAAAAAAAACAAAAACAATCGTGAGATTATTTTGCATTCCATATTGTGTCATTGACGGAGTATTATTCTTCCACGTTTCGCACATGAATATGAGTACAATAAAATTTGCTTTCTTAATGTCCACAGTGATAAATAATTGAAATTTCATGACAATGACATACATCAATTAAACACTTCGCGTTTATGTACGCAGACATACGCACTGTGTTCAATTAATACATGTATGCGTATGTGTATTGATGTATATCTGTTAACCTCATCGTATTAGAGTTTCTCTCACCGACACTGTTGTAGCTGTACATGAGTTGGCACGTTTTCTTATGAGTGCCGAACCCTCCCATTTCCGTTTAAATTGTGCTATGACCTGAAATAGTATACGATAAGTAAATTATTAATGCATATTCAGCACAGTGCATTCATTAAGGATACATCATAAATGACAGATATTCGTGGCACTTGATGCAATTGTTGCATTATTAGGTGCCTTAGAAATTATTGATTTATGTATTCAGATAGTTGATATGCACTCACCTCACCATTGCAGAAGCAGAATAATACCGCAACACATAATCCCTGCAATAAATTGAAAAATAATTATACTTAGTAGCTCAGTGTTCATCAACTGGAATAGAAGATAGATTCTCAACGATTCATCAGCAATTTTAATGAGAATTTTGGCTGTTAATTATTTGATATTATATTACAGAATGTAATGGCCCTGGCAATTGGCACGAAAAGTTGGTTTGAGCTAATCAAATATAGTCCAATCGTAGGTGTTCAACATTACTCTTTTTGATTCGAAGTTTTCAACTCGTGCAGGCAACTTCACCTTGTGTCTAAAATCGTCTTGTTTTACCCCTAGTTACACAATATACCATTCCAGAGTTTTCTTCTTTTTTCTTCACATTAACTTGCATCCAGATGTGTCCTATACGGGTTAAATTCAAGCTCTGTTCTAAATGGATCCATTTTTCTTTTTTCACATATCTCTATATCTATCCAACTATCCACATATCTCTGTGCACATATGTGTATGTGTATATTATACACACTGTGCAGTATAGTTTCACTTTATCTTTACTCAACATTTATACAACCTGATTTGAATCTTGTGGAAAACGTTATCGTAACATTTCTATATGCAATTTCAGACCAAGACATTTCCATGCGCGACTATGACAATATGTAAACGTATTCAGAAATCTACATTGCGCATAGAAGGAATGATAATTGGATGTTCCTCAAGTTTTTCCGCTTTTCGCTTTGAATTTTTTCATGTATTTGAATTCCTCCCTCATTATCCTTCATCTCTATCGCATCAGACATTTTTTTCTTTCTTTTTCCTCATTTTACGTTTTTATTTTTCATACCTGTTTCGGTATGGAGGTGATGAATGTACTCACTTGAAATGAAGCTGTTATCGCAGAGACAATGTCGTGAGTTTTTTCCCAAGAGTGTCCTTTGGGCGGTCGAAAAGGAATAAGTAGATAATGAAGTCCCAGAAGTGGGACTAACAGCAGAGTTGCCCTGAAAGACAAAATTGAGTCCTTTATATTTGCTCATTAAAAATTTCGTGCTGTTGTTATAAGGTCTTTCTTTTGATAAGTTTATACGTTCATGGTTTCATTACAACACCATAATATTTCATATTCTGTATAACATATTAGAGAGAAAAATGACTTTTTTCTGAAACGTATTCTCGTTTTTTGCTAAACATGTCAGAAATATAAAATGTTAATAATATATTTCTTGTAATGTTTACATAAAATAAACCAAATGACTCCGTTCTTATTTTTTCGCCTGGCCATGGATTAATTTATGACTTTAGTTATATCGGAACACAACAGTGCACATATACTTGAACACCACACAAAAGAAAAGAATTCTTCTTACCTGAAAGCTTGAAGCATTGAACGTGATGGTCGTGTACCAATAGCTGGTCCTGCTCGCAATTTCGTTAAAAGGACGCGGACAATATTGCAGAGGAATAGAAGATTGAGAAGAGTCGACACACATACAGGAAAAATCAATGTGTTCATGTAGTTTCCAGAATCAATCCAACATCTATCAGGAAGAAAAAGATATAGATCATAATCAAAAAGAATAGAAAAGTTTAATGAATTTCATGAAGAAGTTTAAAGGAGTGAATATTTCCTGTCAATAAAACCACAATAGTGTGAATACACATTGGAGAATATTCAAGGGAGTTTATATGCTATGGTGTGAATCTCAGTTTGATATGTGAAGTGAATTTCCCAGTTTGATATGAAGGATTTTATATCGTGGATTTGTAATGGCAGAAAAATTTCAGGAAATAAATTAATTCTATTTTTTCACGTCCATCGTTTTGATGTTACATATAAATGTGGAAGGAATACTATAGAGCTTCAATATGATTGTGGTTTTGGACAATTGTGATGATACTGTAAATGGGAAATATGCAGGTTAGTTGTTTTTAATTGTTCATCATTGCATGTCGGATTACTTTATTATCTGCCACATATCTCATGTCTGGATTCATCTCTTATTGTTCTCTACATCTAACCACCACCATCTAGACATGTAATAACAGGAAACTTCGATCCTTGTTGCGCTTTTTCTCTTTCTCCTTTTCAATCAAAGTAATAATAAAAATCCTCAAATATAGAACGACATGAAAGGAGAGGATAATTATTTTGTATTGAAAGGACAATTTATGGGAGATTAGGGGTAGAACTTAGGGAAGATTTAGAAAGGAAATCAAGAAATTATTCATCAAACAGAATGAAGAAACGAAGAATATTTATAAGAGCAGAATTTGTATTTTTTTATCTTTTCGTAAGGAATTCACTCTCCACAGTGACAATGAGGTAGAGAAGGAGAATATTTTTAAATGTTCTTGATGGAAAAATTTATCTGAGTTAATTTTTGATGATCAAAATAACTGAGGTATGAAGTTCAATTTTGCATTGAAAACTAACTTTTTGTTCCAATGATATTTCATTGATGTCTAGAAAAACCTTGGGAAAAGAATAGTTACGAGTATGAATAATTACTGATTAAATGCATCCAGTTTGTGTCTCAAGTATGTTCTCTCTGATAAGAACTTTAGTGGATTCCACTAGATATCTGGGGAAAATGTTGTCACCCATTTCACATCGTCACTTTAAAGTTCCCCTTCAGCAAAATACGACTTTTTTTCCTTCACGATGTGATTCTAATTGAGATTTTCTTTATGAAAAGAGGACAATATTCAATATTTCATAAATATACTCAATATTAACATTAAAATGTGACTTGGCGATTGAATTTGTGAGTGTTTGAATTTAAAAAAATGATAATAACTGAATCTTCAGTATAATCCCAAAAAGTTCGTTTGGAGAGAAGAATAAAATTAAGGCGGGAAGTGTAAATATTTCTTCCCTTATTGGAAATGATTTGAGGGAAAAAAATTCAGTGGAGAATTCTGTTTATCATTTTTATATATAAAAAATTGATCTAAACACACGAATAAATGAAGGAAAAGAGTGAAATAACACAGGATGCAGTTACTAATACCGATGTTGCATCATATTGAATTTTGCGACTTTGCATTTTACATTTATTCAATTTCCGGACAAAATTTTGAAAATGAAAGTTCCGTTTTTCGTTAGTTTTTCATTTTCCCTCGACATTCAACATATTTTATCTCATAATAAATTATCACAGGAAACTTGCAAGATTTACCTGCTTCAAACCTCAGCTGCTAACCCTTGTTTCATGTGATATTCAATATTAAGGTAGAGCAACATTAATCCAATATATAAACCGCAACTTCCATCCTACCTCGAGGGATCGTCAATGCCTATTTCTGTATAGATGTATATATTTCACCATCGATCCTACAATAAAACTTGTCGCCCGCCAACCGATATTGAATCAATTTGTTATCTATCGCAGGCATACATGGTGAAACCATTATTTTCTGTCCCGAAACTCGCGCATCAAAGAACCCAGCGCAGAACACAGTTAAAACTCATTTTCTCCATCCACCCACCCGCATATCAGCATATCAGTTCAATTAAGCGGTTCCACATCAGGTCGAAAATAATATTACTACAGTGAATATTGTTAGTGATCTATTTAATTGAAAAAATTATACACGGGTAACAACTTGAAGAAATTAGCTGAAGTAATTATAGATGAGAGAAAGTTTTTGACTATTTTTCTACTTATCTTTCTTTAAGTTGGAAAGAAGTTTCAATTTAGTTTTGTTTTCTCAAGCTGCACTTGTTATTCGGTTCTTGAATTTCAGTATCAATGTAACATTTTTCATCTGAATTAGTTAAATACAATTGGAAAAAAGGAGTATTAGTTAAGCTTTATAATCAATTATCAAATGGTTCTTAATGCACCACTGTTCGTCTCTAAATTTTATATCATTCGCATAATTCATATATAATCATCAGTTGTACTTCAAAAGATTCATCGAATCAATTGAGAAACAGCTGTGAGAATGTTCTCCATGAATTCTACCATCATCCACTCTCAAAATGCTCAACATATTATATAATTCAACATATCAGATTATTCGCCAATCGTATCTAAGTTTTACTAAAAAGAGTGTACATGACGTCTACAGTAATTTGTTTTTGCCCTCCTACAGAACAAGTCGATTAGATTGTTTTTAGACCGGCTCACTGCCAGAGGCTTGTCCTATTTGCCTGCTTCGTGTTATTCTTGTTATATCAATATGCTTTCTTCGTCTTTCTTTATTGTTGGTCTCTCTGCTTCATCATGTCCAATAATGAAGCCCCACTGAAGTACTTAAATATTAAATCCAATTATTCGCGAACATTGTTGAGCGCATCATTGAACGGCAGATAATAAAGAAATAAATTGAATAGAAGAAATTCATCTCCACTAATATTGATATCGCCGCAATGTGATAAAGTAAATTGCAAATAAATTGAAGCAATGAGACGTGGCACTCATCACTTCAGTGTGACCGCAATGACACAATTTATTTATAAATGTCTGTGTGGAAAGAATGCATTAGAACACCGTAATTTTCCACGTAAAATGAGCAAATTGATTACAAAAATTCTTTCGTGCTGTGAATTAATTACATATATTTTCTTCTGTTTCGTTAAAACTAAGAAATAAATATCACTTACTGTAAATAATCACGTGGATCGCTGCTAGCCACTCTCAATACTGTGTATACCAGAACAAAAATAGCTGGTGTTGGCCATCCAACAGCCATTAGCCACTTTACTAAATTATGTTCACTTGTAAATGCGCTTACAAGTAGCGTATGGAGGTAGATTCCTTCGCACAACATCCATGCATAATTTGTAAGTAGGAAATACTGGAGTAACACGTGCAGCACACGACATGCAATCTGAAAAATAATACAGAATGGATTATTATTTGATAACAAATTTCATATGGAAATAAATATTGACCCATCAATGGTCATTTGGTGCAACTTTTTAACAAGTTTCCACTCACAGCCAGTGAGTCAATTCTAGAATTCACTTAAATATGTTGAAAACTATCCATGAAACGAGCCGAGATGTTGGAAATATGTAAATTTAATAATGAATATAATCAATCAAAGATAAGAATATTTCTATGATGTGAAGAGTTTTTCCGATAAGTTATTAATTGAAATAATTCTCATATCCCTATCAAACGAAAATATGGCAAGAGAACAAAAACGATGTCGGAATTGCCATGAATTTTCCACCTGTCGAAGCGAAAAATGGAATTTCATCATATAGATGATGAGTAAACATATTGGATGAATTTGTCTCTGTTTCACCCGGTATATTATTTGTTACTGAATCACATCTGCCAGTTATAAAAAATTTGTTCCAAAAAATAACATTTGATATTTTACGAGAGTACTTATCGACCTATGGGTCCTCAACTTTGATCATTTATAGCACTTTAGTCATTCAACTTTCATTTGGTCGCACTCACATCAGAGACCCTGCAAAACTCTGCACTTGTAATAAACATGAATTCAATGATTTTCAATCATGCGAATTAAATTTCTTTTTCATAATAACGAGTTCCATTTGAAAATGTCTTTAATCCATGACAAAATATTTTCCAATACTGACATTCATTTTTCAAGATTTCTCACCATTGCTCCGTCAAATTTGAAAACAAATAGAGAAAACATGAAAACGGCGTTGTATTGACATTGGGTTGCGTTAACTGCTGATGAATCCTTATAAAATATTTTTATGTTCAATTCATGATTGGGGATGAAGTAAGACAGAATCATTTGACGAGTTGGACACCCCAGAAAAATCATTTATAAATAAGTAAGAACAGCTCAGTTTATCCAATTTCAGACTGAATTGATCATGTATGACGCATCCACATTTGAGCCAAGACTAGAATTTAATATTCTCATCATGTACGGGAAATATTTGGTCGAATAAGAACAAAATTGTTGAATAAAGGATATATAATTGTAAGCCTCATCATGTTCACCAAAATATATCGCTGCTTCTCTAAATGCAAATAAATATAAGGAACAATCTGTTAAAATTATCTGGAATTATTAATCTTTCTCTGAGAGCAGTGCTCCATTTTTCATAGACTTCATCCAGATTTACCATTTTGTCTTTTTATTCATTGTTATCTTTTTGTGAACTGAAAATATCGGATGACTTGAATGCCCAACGCCTTCACATGCTTCCGTCTTATCCATTTTCTCTTTCCTAACATCAATATCGATTACTTACTCCATTCTCAACTAGCATCTCAGGATTCGCCACAACGAATCCATACCATATCAACCACAAAGTATTGTTCACAGCAAATGAAGCGAATAAATTCATGTGCAGTGTTATCCTCGCACATCTCAATGATCTGCAACAAAATTTGTGAGAATAAATACAGTGGAATGGAATACAAAGAAACTTCGTGAGAATAAATATTATCACATCTCGCTTCAGAATAAAGTACCCATCACCATCTTATATGTTTGAAGTGTCATTTTTCCTCTCCTGAATAGTTTATAAGGAATTAGTACAGCTTCAATTGCTTATAATTGGTAGAAAATGATTTCAATTGATCCACAATGTTATTTTTTCCAACCTCTCTACACTCATTTTGGAGTAATTTCTAACAACTCGTAATCTTCATTCAATTTTTCTCATAATCATCTAACGCTACATTTAATAACATGCAGGATCATATCGCAGATAACTGAAACAAACCTCAGTTAGTTTTGTAGTTGGTTCTATTGAAAAAAGAACATCATGCCTCTATCGTCATGATGTTAATCTCATAGTCACATTTGTTTCTACCCGCCAATATTCATCAAAATAATAGTTCATCCACAACAAGACCAGTGAATGCATTTGAGATTCGCGTCTCTCTGTTACAATTGAAGTAGGTTTATCAGTCAAAATATACAACTTCACATCTGTATTAATTCATTTACTTCCCAACTGCATGAAAATAAATGTTTCTTTTGATTGAACAATTGCGTGCGAACACTGTATAAATTCAGCTGATTCATTCAAAGATTGTTGTCGTTACAGTATAGCGTGATATTTCTTGAATTGTTATTGAATTATATATTTTATAACTTGATTTATTCAAAGATTATTCAGTTTCTATCCAAATGGTTATATTAGTAGATGTTTTGTACATCAACAATTAACAAAAAATATTTGGACAATAGACAGAATCTTCAGATTCAGTGAAATCACTTTTACTAATATTGTTCGTTAAACTGATGACTAATTGGACTAAAATTAATTGTAATAATTGACATTATGGATGAAGCAGTTCAATTTTCCCCTGTGAGTACAATTAATTTTCCAGCATTATTTATGAGTTCCAATGTGTGGAGAGAAGATTACGAGTTCCAATTAACTCTTTGAACCAATAATGTCTTCTAAAATTATACAATTCAGCCAGCTCTATCTAGTTTATTATAGAACATTTATTCTCAGCCAAGACAATAAAAAGAGGAAAACCAGAGAACTTACCGAAAGTATGAGAGAATACCCAAGGACACTATGAGTGCTATCAACGATATCGTATATCCTACCTCGTAAATAGTGTTCTGGTGTTGCTGCCACTGTAACAGATACAAATTTATGTATAAATCGATTCCGCACAGATGGAAAAATTCTTATTTATTTATTTTCCTTTCATACCCATCAATGCGCCATCATTCTTTTTCAATATATTTCTCTACGTTATATAATTCATGAGGGAAAACAAGAGAGAAATAGGTTGTACGTTAATGTAAATCCTCATGAATGTAAAATCCAAGTTTATGTCACATGAATGTTATTTAGAGTGCATGTGGTCTATCGGCCTTTTTTGCATAACAAGTTTAGAATTATTATTTATGTGTGTTGGTATTAATGTATTTCTGTCATACATAAACAATTTTGTGGAGAAATTTGCTGTTTAAAAGACAGTGTATTTCACTTCATGTGCTTATCTGTGTGAATTAAATTTAATATTTATTATGAAACCTCAGTGTGGCACAGTAATGTGTTGGTTTTGAATGGGAAAAAATATAATGAAGAGCACATGATTGATAAATAGACATACTGGAATTTTTATCTGGAATTAATTTTAAAATTAATGTCGAATGCTATTCAATTTCTATCAACACTTGAGATCATAGTAAATATAGGTAAATTGAATATTGACTGATAGTTAGCAGCATTATCATGAGATTGGGTGAAATTTGAAGGAATGTGAATTGATCATTTTTATGACGATTGAAATATAATGTCAGAATATTCAAAAAGTTTGGAATGTTTGACAAGTCTTGTTGATGCTTTCGTACATTTGTACATTGGTAATGACGGCGTATCATTCATACCATGAAGAAAAATAAATTTTACTTTTGAGCGAAAATTGTTTGGTCCTGATTGAATATCAACAGGAATGACGATTGCCCGATTGTTTTTTTTTTTTTTCAACATCACCGTCTACAGCTTTATTGTTCATGTTCAAAACCACGTCAGAAAAATTATTGAAGCATCAGATAAATTCATGTTAGGGTGGAAATATTTGACGGTATCATTTTTACTACTACACCATTATCTGATGTTAATGAATGTGATGAATTATTGTTTCACAATTGGAAGGCACAATTTTTTCAAGCAATCACTTTGTTTGGATGCATGTATGAGTGGGTATATTCAGCTGAATGAAATTAGGTACTACAATGTGATTGAATTCGTGTCATAGGTGGTATTGATCTAATTACATCTCAAAAACTGAAATGAAATAACTGAGATATGCATAATGAAAAGTGAACATATTTTTTCAGATGATCAATTTTATTACAATTCCTAATATTTGATTGCTTCTCTTTTATCAAGAGATCTCGATATGAAGTCGACTTGACTGGAAATGCCTGTTAGATATGATTCTCTATACCCATGAATTTTACCATTTTTCGTTTGAGTTTTTGGATTCAAATGTGGCATAATATGAGCTGACACAATAAAATCTCTTCCAACACATGATGACGTTAAATCTGGTACTGTGAGAATTACATTGACCTAGTGCGTTGCATTAGAGAAATTCGCATAATATGATAGTAATCCAATACAACATGATGAGCAGCAGTAGAACTGATATCAGACAACTCAGACAATGTTCATCATCAGTTTCTCCATGTAATTATGCCATGAATTTGCATACGTTTCATTCAAATTTACATATCATATTATCTGAGTATATTATTTCACAGGAATATTTCAAACTTTGCGTTAGTCTGGAAAAAAAGTCATTACGACTGTATATCGTGAGAAAAAAAGAGAAATAAAAATCTATGTAAATATATCCGGACTAACTCCCCTCATGTTTATTCTCAACGTTCTTTTGTCACGTTGGTTGGTAGAATTATTTATTTTATTTTTTTGTTTTTACAATAGTTCATATTCTCTCATTTGCATATTACGTTTTCACATTTAATAAAATACATAAATCCTATCGTAACTTCGAAACTATACTTGCGTTTTGACAAAATCGAATCACAGAAATGACAATTGATGAATGAACAAAAACATTCCATTCTTCAGCTCACACAAATAATACTTGACTTGATCGAATTCTTCCAGATACTTAAATAAGTCTTCAAATTTATTCTTTCTAGCATCAACTTCATAAGCTTTGCTGACCAATGTCGTAACTTCAACCACATGAAACTGTTCATCTCGCCTAACATTGCTGAAAACATTCAACATCTGCTATTTGCATGTCTCGAGTACATGAAAACTTGAATTTATGAAGTAAATCAACATTGAAAAATTGACAATTTACCGCTATTACCGTTGGTTTCCACAACAACGTGCCATAATAATGTGTCAGGAACATTGTGCGTCGGTTATGTTTTATTTGGAAAACGTGGTACATATGAAGATCACCATTTCATGATATCTCAATATTTTTCTCTTGATGTGTTTATGTTCTAAATGTAGAGAAGAATATCATCGAATTACCGCACACATTCATTACACTGTCCCATTTTGTTCACCGTAATTGTCCGAGTAACGATATTTGAACGAATTCATGTGCCGAATTTGTTTCATATTGGGCTTTATTTATATTATAGCGAATGAAATAAAAGCTTTATTTGAAATGCGTAGAATTCTACATGTGATGTTTCAATCATATAACGAATGAAAAAAATACGTTTCCCAAAATGACTTTTTTTTAATCAAAATTCCGCTATCAATATTCCTCTATTTACTTCGTTTCATTCCACATTTGACGAAAAACATGGGCGAGCGGTATTTTCCTTCCTGTTCCTCACCACTTTAATTCCAATGATGGTTTGACACAAATATCGGAGAACTAATTAATCCTGCATTGCATTTAACGTGGATGTCAAAGAGAAGTCGATTACATGTGACATTTTGTAACATGCGTTCATATTCATTTATCAATATTTTTCTGTATTATTACTCATTCCCAGTCATTATATATGTTAATATTGTTACATAAATCATCGATCGGATTTATGGTAATAATTCGACAAGCGGAAAATTGGTTAGTGGCGCATTAAGCTGCGCTAATGAAGCTTAACTGCGGAATATGCAGGCAAATACCAATTTCACAACTGAATATTACCAATTTCGGTAAAAATAAATTTAATCAGTCTTTCATTTTAATTTATGAAAATGAAAGACTGTTTCGTGATTATTATGTGATGAGAATTATATACTTGTACAATTTAATTATTCTGTTTAACAGTGCATAAAATATTGAATAATTGAAATTTGATATTCGTAAACCGATCAATACAGCTTGGATAACTAAAAATAACACAAATAAGAAATGACTTTATTGGAAATCTGTAGTAAAGTTCATTATCACGATAATAGAGAAGTTTTGGTTGATTTCGGATAGCACTATTGTCTAAATGATATTCCCAGCATTTATTTGATGATAATAAGTTTTGATAGCGGTTGCTTTTTCAAATGATGCGTTGAACAAATTTTATGTCAAGCAAAAAATAGTTCGAGTGAAAAATATTTACATGGTCTCATTTACTATTGAATTATTTTGTAACTGTTACTAGATTTCATGTGATTCGAACAAATATTTCCATATGTAAACATTCGATATGGAAAAACCAATTTACAAATTGTTCACGATCCCGAATCCACAATTGGAATTTCACAATGAAAACATTTCTTACCCTTTTACCTTCTCTGACCTCAAATATAAACCATAGAAAACATTCTCTTCATATTTCACATGATTGCTCTGTACTGGAAAGAATTCTCTCGATGAAAAAAAAAAATGAATAAATATCGTAATAAATATATTGGAAATGAGCATTGTTCAAACTACCAATTTATACAATACGATACTGTAGGCATTTTCATTCTTATAACTCACCGCGAGATCAACGACATTTACACATGTCGTGTAATTGCTCCATACATTATTTGTTTCTGGATGGCGGAACCAACTGCCATTCGATTCACATCTCTTGTGTCCGTATACTGCAATAAAAAAAACGAAAAATAAAATAATTTTTGTAATTTTTCGTGAAAAGGAAAATAAAAAAGTACCATACAAATATATTTATCAGCATACTTTTATATATATTTTTGGATGAAAAGTTATTTTATGCATATATTTAAATTGTAAATGAAGTATATATGTTGACCGTGATCTTTTATTCAGATATGGCCTTTTCGATCTGTTTGAGCGGTGGCAGCGTATGAATAAATATGTGTACATTGAACTATTAATCTCTCTATATTCGTGCATCGCGATATTTTCCTTCAGTGGGAGCAAACTTCATTTTAATGGTATGCATTTGTTCAGTTTAATGGGTGCTTTGGGAACCCATAGGAAACTCTTTATCTGTATTCAAACCCATTAATACATTCTTGTCTCTGTTTCCCATTTTCCCACTTGATTTTCTGACCATAAAAGTAATAAATTTATTTTTTAGCGTCATTTTTCTTTCCCTTCCATGGTTTTTGACTTCAACTTTATCTCTGCGTGACCAAAAGTATTGAGTCTCACAAAATGTGACAGAAACACGCAGCCCCAACGAGACATAATTAATGTAACTAGAATGAATTAAAATTAAAAAAAGAGTTTCAACATGTTGATTTTTGATCATTGATACGGGAAGGGATTTTGATGGAATATCGACAGGTTGATATGTCTATGCGACAATAAGTCAATATACTGGTAAATTTTGTTTGAATGATATATTTCATTTCGAATTGTTGTTCATGAATTAAGTGACACGAGCACTATTTGAATAAAACTCACCAGAAGAGAATAAGAAATAAATGCAAATAAAATAAACGAACAACACTGTAGTAATGAATTTATTGTCATTAATTATATTTATTCTTGAATCTCTATTTGAATATTGTTAGCACGTCCACTAAGGGTGAGGCCGGTAGTATCAACTGTCAACGTTGTTGCTCACTGTTTCATAAAAAAATATACAGCGAAGAAAAAGTAAAAAAAAATTGGCCGGCACTATCTAATGAAAATAAAAAGCACGTCTGGTTGCTGAGGTTGGATCTCTCCTCAGGGGGATTTTTGTATTTTCAACATATGATCCTTTTCTCATGGCGGAAGAGCCAGACAGTCTTAACAGAGGATAAACATCTTGGACAAACTGTCACGGCCAGTGAACATGGAAAGAGAAAAAAAGCATACAGGATTCTCCGAATAAAAACGAGTATTTATTGTCAGTGACTTTTATTATTGTTAGGAAGAAAGAGGAGAATTGGGATGTGCCTAACGCAAGGAGGGAACGATTAGAAAAATACTTGGACAATAAAAAAAACGCGACAAAAAAGGACGTAGCGTCCCAGGAGTTTTTACCTCTCCTGTTTATGGCCCATCCGAATAGTTCTACGTGAGATTGCAAAGTAATTAGTCTGGTGGTCCTACAAGCTTTTCTGCTAATGGCGGTGGAAAGTGTTTACACATTTCAGATTTTTTATTTATTCAGTACGACCATCAATCTTAGTAAATTAGATTTTCCAATTGTGGACGGTACATCTCAATTAGATGATGGACCTGATCAACTTGGATCTATTCAACAGGTTGTGAATTAAAATTGAACAGATAAAGCTCATTACCATATCATGAGTTTATTAAAATAAATGTTTATTCATGGCTGTGAGTTTTTCTAAATTGGTGTGAAAGAATTCGTCACATTAATTGGAAAATCAAAAGTTTATGAATACGAAATAGGAGAAAAATAGTGGTGGGAAAATCAGGCACAGAATGAGGATGATTATTAGTCATCGAAATTACTCCACCTGATATGAAATTGAAGTATCCTTCATCATATAATAGTGCAGCGAATATACAGAAGAGAAAAATCGATTCTGTGTCCCAACAAAGTGAAAGATTAGCTTTAAAATTAAATGTCACCATGGAGAACGAAAGTAAAAAATTGTCTGATAGATTTTTCATTTCTTATTTTTATTCAAGAAAGTGTTTGTTACTCTAACAACAAATAACAGTTTTTTGTTCTTTCGAAAAATATATTCAATGCTCCTTACTTGGTATTGAACTGGAGCAGCTGATATGCTAAAGTAGAATGGAGAACAATTCTAAACAGAAGAGAGAAACAAAACTCTATTCTTAAAAAAATCACATTCCAATAAGGACATGATAAGCTGGAGGCAAATTTACTGCTGACAGAATATATATTTTTCGGGTGATCTGTGGTTTATGCGTAGCACAAAGCATCAAGCACGTGGTGAGAATTAAGATGGAATAAACTTGTGAGCTCAACCTCTATATTGTTCTGGCTGATCACCAGTATGAACATAAACTCTCTATCGTACTTTATTTTTCCAACTTTACAAAATAAAAAATGTATTGGCAGTAAACATAAAATCTTTTGACGTTAAAAGGTTATCAATCGGTATTTTTCCCTAATATTGAGTTTTATTCGCCCATTCGTTTTCCCGGTTGAGAGGAGTGCGTTAAAAATGCAGTTCAACATTGAAAACCCATTTGTGAAGTTACTTATTTCGATTCTGGTTGAAAAATGGGATGAAAAATGCTACTGCTATTGAACAAGGAAAGTTTCGCTGTTAGAAAATTCAATCGAATTCATCCTATTACGGTTATGAAATTCGGGATAAATAGGTTATATATTTATTCAACATCACAGTTTTACTCAAAAATGTTTGGTAGGTGAAGAATCAAAACATGCATCAGCAAATATTGATGTCATAGTTGTTTACACAATTACATAACTTACATCAAATATTATTTGATCGACCATAGTTGATTGAATCCTGAATTTAACATTGAGAACCGAATTTTTTTTTGAGAATGGATTCCCATCATGAAGTATCAGATAGGCAATTGTATTCAGAATGTAATTATGTCTGGAGAATCCGTTCCTAATTCTCCATGTACCCCAGTGAGTTCGATTCTTTCCATTGGCGACGTATTGAATCGGAACGATCATCTGTTCGTTCATTGGCCGAGTTAATGGACCAGAACGTGGATTTCGGGTATATAAGCACCTGGGTTTTGGCCAGAGAATCATTCACAAGCTCCTCTGACTAGTAGCAACAACCATGGAATCTTTCGCAAAGCTCATGAGTACCATTGGTACATCAAGCAACGAACATGACTTGGTTGCAGTACTTCCAATTGAAATATGTGAAGTTATTTTCAGGCAACTAGATCTTCGATCACTTTTGAACGTTGCTCGAGTCTCCAGAAAGTGGATGAATGTCTGCAAAGGCGACTGGAAACTCAGACGCACTGCGCGACATCATTTGCGCAAGGAGAGGAGACAACTTTTGAACGTCGATAAGACGGTTCTCAAATCGAAAAAGAATCCAAAAACAATACCCGCAAGGGTTAAACTTCCCAGAAATCCTTCCCTCAGCCCTAAAGTATTTTCCTTTAGACTAACATCTGGTATATTACCAGGAAGTTTGACAGGGCCAAATCCACAAAGAGATCGCGGCTCTAAGACAGTTCCGAAAAGGACTGCAACTAGACTTAGATAAAATTAGATGTATATAAATAAAAATTTGTAATTAATAACTCAACATTGACTAAGTTGACGTGAGCTGGCCAGCTTTTAGATTAATAATTAATCAATAATTTTCAATATGAGATGTGACAAGCTTCAGCATTGTGAAGTCGCCTTGAGAAGATTTGTGTTTGATTAATCATAAAAATTTGCAAATTAATAGCATAAAGAAATTTAATACTGACAGTGTATAAAAAAATTTGTTTTTGGTGTAATTTAAAGTTCAGTTTATAACACATATGATCGTCATTTCTTCAAATTGTTCATTCTCTAACTCCAAAACGATTCAACCTCTCAATATCATCAAATAGGCCACCATAAGGTTATTTTGGACATAGTAGAATTACTTCAATTCTATTTCATAAATAACAAGACATAAATGTTCTGAGCCATAACGTAATAACTAGAATAGCAAAATATTTTCCATTGTTATAAACATTAACACAACTGAAGGAACTCAGAGCAGCATATAGATCAGAACTAATCAATTTATACGACATACATTTGATAGGACCATTTTAATTGACATTAATTTACCTCATTCTGAAAACAGTCAGCAATCTATTCATATTCATTATCACAATAGTTGAAATAAATAAGAAAGTTCCCAATTCATTTAATGCTCGTCCTGTCAAGCATAAGGAACGAATCAATTCGACTAATAACTGAAACGCAATGAATTGCAGATGATATCGTGTGGGAGATGTTGATTGTGGAGTTTCCCATAAGTTCTTTTCGTCTCTGGGACGTTTGATTGTACGTCAAGGTCGATTCATTTAAAATATTTGAACACATGCGACTCTTAATGACGAATAAATTTATGAATGCATTGGTGACTCCGTTATCACCATTATTGAATGTGTCATAGTTTACTACTTGTTAGGGATGTAATATTAATCCAATCAACATCATGGAGGCTACTGCCAATCTAAACTCCTTTTTTTGAGGTGAATATATTCATGAAGTTTATTTATATTATGTCGACAAATAATATTTTTCTTTAGTCCTGTTCTCGTTACACAACATGGGGAATATTTCACTTTCATAATACATGCTCTGGAAATTTCCATGAAAATTGAGTATTAAAAACGTAAATAAAAACATTTACAATATTACTAAATTTTTATTTGTGATATTGCTTTTCATTCGATCCATGGTGTTCATACATACATAAATGGCCGTATAAAAACGCAAATAAAAACGTTTCCACCTACACAAAGATTTTATACATTTATGTTATCACATTTTCACATATTGTGTTGACGTCAATTTACCGCCTCGACATCTGAATATTATGTTTTGCCATCGATATCTCCCACGTATGTGTGTGAGTGTGCACATGGGTGTCGCTTTCCATCAAATATCAAATCCAATAAATATTTCCTCCTCTTTTCATTACGTGCATCGCCGAGCATTTTTCATCCAACTGAACTTTATTGTAGGATTCTTTTCATGCAATTTCATGTTATTTTCCTTAAATCTCGCTGAATAGGATCAAGCGATTCACAATTCATTGTTCTTGGAGGATCATATTTCACTGAATGATATCAGATAATTTTTAATATGAAAAAACTGTTTGGACGCATCAAACAGAATAAGACTTTTCCGGCATTTCTATAATGTCAAAGTTGGAGAGATTACATGGAAAACTTATGAAAGTTCTGGTAAAACGAGGTTTATTTGTGAATTGTTCGTATTTCAAATAGAAAATAATTCAATTTCCTCTGAGGAAAAAAAAGACAATATTCTGAATTCCTCGTTTGTGTTAATATTCTGTTAGTAGAATCTGGTGAACATAAATAATTTATGTATCTCAAATTTATTGGAGATATTTTTGCTCGAGATTGATCGCATTTTCAAAATACTCACAGGGAAATGAGTGGACATCAAAATATCTTTTTTATTTATTTGAAAATTTTGATGATTTTTTAAATTTCATTAATGGTATTAACCATTTAGAGGAAATTCAGAACAAAATCTTCCTTTTTATTCTGGAAGTTAAACGACTCGATCACAATTATGATTTTGGTGTAATTAACAGGGTGAATTTTCGAGCCGACACTGTCACAAATAAACTTCACATGCGATCAAATCCATATTTTCGTCATGAACTTTAAGAAATGGTTTAACTGTATCAATTACTAATATATACTCATTATATAAATTCCATCCACTTTTTTATATCGAAAAATCTCTTCCTTCATTGTATATTGAAGGATAGCAGTTATCGAAAATACCCAAAAGCCGCACATATTTCATATATTGCCCAAATGTGTTTTTGTGCGGGATACTAAGAGAGACGAACACGATATAACAGGATATTATTCAAGCATTCACTATTGCTGTCTCATATAACGTTTGTGCATAAAAAACTTGGCGAGAATCGATCAGAGCTTAGAACTTGGGCAAATCCACAAATCTGATTGACACAGGGCGATCCCGAAGCATTAGTAACTGTGGCGATGAGTAAGCTTATTCCAATGATGGATTATAGGGTTGAACGCCTCGAAGCTTTTGATGTATATCCAGACAATTTGAAATGCACGATGTTAGCGTAGGTGTGGCGTATTAGACCACAATATACGCCAATATTCCCAGGTTGCTGCAGTCTCTACGAACAATTCGTATTTGATCGCTCTGCACGTGTATAGAATATGCTACAGCATTTCGATACCGACGTGCCAATAATAACAGTAAGGATGAAGTTCTATGCATTGTTGCATGGCAATCAGAACTACCATGGGAAATTCACTGCCGATGTGTTATGTTGAAGTAATTCCAATCACTGAACAAAATTAAAACCGGCCTTGTGTTTCTCTTGACTCATTTCAAATTTTTTTATGCACTGTGTTGAAGATGAATATTCTTTAATCTTTGTTTAAATTTATGTTAAGCAACATATTGTGTATATTTTTGCATATATTTCAATATTGCTCCTAAATTCGATTCAACAGAACCCATCATGTTCAATTTTCCACGATGGAATAATGCATGAGCTGAAGATGTAGATAGACATACAATTACATATACATGTATATAGATACGTATGATAGAACGCTTGGGAAATCCACCAACATCGACATGAAGCAAATAATAGGAACAATCAAGATCTGAAAACGTAACACGCATTATAATTCGAATACGGACTGTACAACCATCTCAAAATCCGATAATTTTATGCAAACATTTGAGTGCAGTGACGAAGGTTTTTATACCTTATTCTTATGTGTTGTCATTAAATCAATCGTTATGAATAAAGAATTGATCATGTTGATAGTACCATTTTTTGGCATATTGCTAAGACTGAATTTCATCGACAATTCAAATTCTAAATTTGGTGTTTGGTTAAACGACAATTCATTGTCGGTTCGGATCATCTTTTATAATATTGATGACGATCAGAACGCCTGGGTTGGAATATATATTTATTATGATGAAGAATGATTACAAAAAGCGAAAAAATTTATATGTTGGTGCAGCATTTTCAGTGTGAGAGTTGAGTACTTAAAAAATTGAATAGAAGAGTGACGAAGAATATCTTTCTTGGCTTGATAGAGAATGAATTTATTTCATAAAATTTTATAGAGTACAAAATGTATGTGAGGAATTGATTGGTGAAGGTGAAGTAGAAAAATGTTCGTCTCATTGTCCTTCATAACAGTTGAAACTCTCAATGATATAACATCTGATATCTAGGAATAGCAATACTTATAATTAAAATGAAATATTCACTCCCTTACGAAAATGCATTGTACGGATATCCAATCATTTTTTATTTTGTAATACTCTAATTTCCCATATAATTTATAAAAAAGAGAAATTCTCCAACAGATGAGCTTTGTGACTTGAACGTAGAAAAGTTTCGCATCATTCTTCTGAATCAGCTCATTTAAAGTCAGAATAAGCTGTTATATTTTTCACGCTGTTGCCAACTGTTCAGATGAACCATGGGTGCTTATTCTGAAATGGAAAATTTCGATTCTCTTATGTGCATACAAAACCATTCCAGAGTTGATCAATACGTGAAAATTGATGCGAAGAAAAGAAAAGTTCAAACCGAATGACTCATTCTGGCGATTCTTCGTAGGGTGAGCCCAGAGTCTTCCTATAATGATGAAGCAATTTTTTAGAAATGGATTTTACGTGTTTACTCATTTATTTCTGAAAGGAATCCAGCGAGGTTTTCCATAACATCCAAGCTGTGTTTTATGTTCAGAACGAAGAAATTAACTAAAGATGAAAATAAGAATTGAAATAAAAATGAAAACGTAATAGGAATAATAATAAAAATCTGAAATGATTTCGAGCATACAAAGTGGAAGGGAAGTATGAAAAAATTTGCATAAAAACTGGAAACTTGTGGGCAGCCAACGATGGTATAGAACCAGGATAACCAATCTTACTATTAGGCATATAATTTCCAGCATGTGAATTTTTTAATTTTCTTCTGCGTGATGAAAAAATATTCTGAAATTTGAATAGAGCTTCATTGAATTTGTGTTTTTCATATAAAATATGTTATATTTTGGTTTTTCTCTCGCGAATAATATCAGCCCTCCTTTTGAGTATGACATGCTAATTAGCATGATTCCTCTGTACCTTCGTTACGCGCCCGTGAAGGGAGTGTTGGGTTTAATCCGGTTCACAAGTCAGGATTATCCTCATTGTATCGCGCGCGCTTGCAACTCTGTTCGAATTAATGCTGTATCAACGCCTATGGTTATAATATAGTTTGTGGATTATGCATCCAAAAATTATGACATGAAATAATTTTTATATTGTACTATAAATATATTTAAATTCATTATTAAACATATTCAATTATGTAGGTAGCTTTCTCTTCCATTCTATTCGAAGAGAATTTTTTCTTCTTTTTATACAGAAAATTTCTATTGTATGAAGATTTTTATGACGAGTAATAGGCGAAATTTCAGCATCCGTAGAAATATACTTTTATAGATCGCGGAAAGTTGGATAAATTTACATTGTTATACAGAGTTAAGAAAACGCGAGCGTATTATGCGTATTTATTATTGTTTGGAATATTTTCTGAAGTAATAATCTCAAAAGATTTGGCAACAGCAAACATTTTTTTTTGATGTTATAATAAATTATATTTTTTAAACATTTATCTTCTTGTCATTGCATCTGGCTCAAAGTTGTTGATCGATTTAATCATCAAACATTTCATATTGAGACGAATTGATAATACTATGCTTACGTTCACATCCACATGAGTGTATGGAAATATATTCTGCTTTTCATATGGCTTATCATTTTCCTTTTTTTCATATATCTACTAAGCCCCAATTTTTCTCTTTCCTTTTATTTTCTTCCATCAGTGTTTCTTATGCTTAACGTAAATTTTTCAGTGAGGGACAGAGGGTCCCTCATGGACCTCTCCGCCTACAGATGAAAGAAAAAAGCCTATACTGGCGAATATGACCTTTTGCTTTTAGTCTCACGATAATATTTATGAATTTTCACCATTTTTGTGGTTTCAGATCACGACCGTGAGTGTTATTGATAGAGCAATGACGTCAAGTTCCGACCAATACAACTAGATCGACTAAATGTTCAATTTTTCTCTTCGGAATTGAAAGTTGAAATTTGATGAAATAAACGGAAACATAAGAGATTTACATTCATTAGTGTTTGAGTATGAGTCACTTCCTCAAGTGCTCTCCATGGTGGTATATTGTCTAGGAAGGATCCACAACCGTGTCAAGTAAGATAAATCTACTTTTCCTATGCATATTTTATTTTTCTTTCTTTCTTTCTTTTATTCCCTTACTTCCAGGTTGGTGAGAAAGTATCACGCAGAACTTGTGAGAACCATAAGAGTAACGAAAGTTTGTTGGCAAACTTGGTAAGTTCGACAAATGTCCACTGAAAAGTAAAATTTTTTCTTTCCGGAATGGTTCTCTCTCCGTTACAAATGTAATAATGCTTTGGGAACTAATTGTTCGATTAATTGAATACGTACCGCATGATTTTATTTGTGTTAGAACGATCTGGTTTGTTTCATGACAAGTCTATGCTAGATGAGCGCAATTTAAGTTGATACATTGAAATAATATTACAATTTTTTCTCCAATATTCAGTGATAATGTTTTTATATTTCTTTGTTTCAAATGAGGGGCAATTGGTATGAATTGATTCGTGTTTTATCAATAACTGTGTACAAAAAAGTAAATGGTATTTCACAATCGGAAATACTGGGTGAGCTATTATATATTTTGTCAAAGTCAAAAATTGAATGTTGCGTAAATCGTATGGATTAATGCAAATCAATTCCACATGGAGATAAATCATTTGCACCAGCCACCATCAATAAACTGAATTACCAATATCGAATCATTCGAATTATATTGAACACCGGCAACCAATGTTTCTGTGCCATTTCGTTACAATTATCTCAATTTACATTAATAATTGTCTGTTACACGTTAGAGTACTGAATTACAATCTGATACAGCCAGTTTCAGTAACCGCAGCTTCAATAATACTATTTACAGTTCACCTCATATTTCATAATATGTTTAACCAAGTTAAAAGTATAGACTGCTGTTAGGATATTTGAATGCAGAATTCACAGAGAAACATTTAACAAATTTTTCGAGGCATCTAAAAATGGAATTTGAGTTTTTTATCTAGCATTAAATTCCTCTTGATTTCGCTTCATTGAAACCTACATCTTTTCTTTGTTATGAATCTACTTGCTTCCATACATCAAGTTTCAATTTCGACATTGATCGATTTAATTATCTCATCAGTCACTCTATTATTCATCATTGCGTATACCATTTATTACCTGATGATATCTTATTCGTGTACACAGGTTGATAATTTGATAAAGACTATGCAATAATGATGGAAGACTGATAATGGCAAAATATTCACAATTATGTAATCACACCCATCAATGATTATTTTTATTGTATATGTTGATAGCCTTGTTTCGTTATCGATTCCAATCAATTTCGAATCGAAGAAATTTCATTTTAATACATTCAACAGCTTTGTTGAAATTGGATTGATTTCAATTGTGATATTCATTTCCCACATCGAATCAATTACTATTTTGTATCATTTTTTTAAGCATCTAAGGTAAAGGTACCAATTATCGACACTATAAGAGGCAAAGTTCTAATTTTATTTTTTTTACTATATGAAATATCAATATTGTTCAATTTTTATTTTGACAATGTTGTAATTAGCCTTTTCATTAAACTAATTCAGTTTTGTTACTGACAATTAATAAAGTTCGCTAATTAAGTTTGAATAATAAAATAGGTTACCCAGATACACCAATTATTGACAAGCTAAAAATTAAACTAATTGATCTAACTATTGACATACTGCGGCTCCAATTATTGACACTCATATTGCGCATGCGTCAATAATCTGATAATCAGGACTGTATAATCATGATGTTAGAAAGTTAAAATATACGTTCATTTGATCTTGTATATTTGACTAGGTCGAGTAAACGATTCTGAGAAGAGTCGCAGCTGAGAAATAATGCAAGTTGAGTGCGTACGATAAAACCGTCTACATTTTTTCCTCCTTGTATTTCTACACTATTCGTATCAATCTCAACGTAATCGAGTTTTAAACTTGCAATTTATGAAATTTCAACCTTTCTTACCTCGGGGACTTTTGCCTTATTTCATACCACTGCTCGCTTTCCATTTCCTTTACATCGCTTTACTCACTTTTTTTTTGTCGCATGGAAACCTTTATAACTATTTCTTCGAGTTTCACCCACATTGCGTTCAACAATATATTTCCCATTTGAAGCGATGTGCAAGGGGAAATATGGAAAATCCAGAATCCATTTATATCTTTACATAAATTTAAAATTTTCTGTAACTACTCAAAGAGATTCGTCTTCCTTTATTATCAGCTTTTGTGTAACCGAATACGGGATTATTTTTTTTTAAATTTGTTACTTCTCTTTCGTCTTCATCGAATAACAAGGGCATTTCCGTTCCCGATTTACGTAATTTGTTCAAAATTTGCGTACAATTGACACTGTTTATTGTTGACGACTAATTACACAGTGCGGAGGATTTTAAATTGAGGCTTTAATTAAAATTTTTTTAATTGAAACATTCAAACGTCACCTAGGAAAATAAAGCGAAATTTAATGGATACCAATGCAATTTATCAAAATGAACTTATCATCCTTGGAATAATTTTCAGAGTATGGCGAATAAAAGAAGTAATAGAAACTGTGATGAAAAGCGAAATCGCTGGGGTTGATGCTATATAATGTTTGGCAATAATTAAGACAAGAGAGCAGTGCTTTTCTTAAAATTGGCACTGAATTATTCTATTGCTGTACGAGTGAAACATTCACCATGCTTGTAATCATGAAGTAAGCGGACACGGCATGTGTAAAAAATTTTCTGAAACAGTTTAGAAAAGGTTGGACAATGGCACAATAAATTTAGCTCCCAACCTCATACTCTAAAAACTCAAACCATTTCCGTTTCGCATGGATGAAGAGTCGTGGTGATTTCTGACGCCAGATACCCACAGAGGATTTTATTCAAAGTGCTCTGAAGAAAAAAGTCTGTTGTCATGATGACGGATGTTGGATAAGTTCCATCCTGAATGGCGTATAAAGCAAAAGCCATTAGGATAATCCCTTTCTTGTCACTTCTATATCCGTCAGAAAAACCTTTAGGGATATAAAAAAACACCGATAAAATTCCGGAGTAAGAATAGTGGTGGTGCGGTGAAACAAAATACTTACTGAGTTTGAAACTTTCCAAATGTCTCGTTAAATACTCGAAGAAATATAAAGGGATGAATTTGAGGGCGCTGCGTCCCAGCTATCTTTTATAATCGCAACATTCTTGAAATATATAAGAGTTTCTTTTTCTCGCGATCTAGAAAATCAAGAAGCAGACGAAATTATCAATGTTCCCGGGCGATTTCATTCAGTAAAAAATCCGACGACATATCGAAGTACAGAAAATACGATTGAGCCATCATTTTCTTTTTATGTTGAGGAATAACCAGATATGAAACGAGGGAATGTGTCATGACGGAGTGTTATACTGAGTGCAATATAACTTGCCACAGTTGATATGATATCATCAATAAACATGAATAATTAACTAATTCCTGATCAATATTTGCTGAAAATAAGTTTCTCATCCATATATTGACGTAATAATTTCATATATTGGTAAATAATATCCATGAACTACAGTGGAAATTCAATCACCAGAGTCATTATAGGTCCAAATGGACGAATAATCAAACGCCAATATCCATTTATTGATAACGAATACGATTTATTTGAACAGTGGTTATAATTACCATCAAATTCATATCAATCAGTTCTCACAATATTGAATAATCTCTCCTCCCAGCATTCATGTTCTTCACATGTTGGGCTATCATATTTCAATCTATTATAAAAATTATTTTCGCCTTTACTCAAAACCCGTTGAAAACAGTTCTTCTTTCCTTCCATCACTGTCATCAGCAATTGAATTGTGTTGTCACTGATTTCTATGAATATAAATTTCTATATTTCAATAAAACGTCGATTCAGACCCTCAAATTCGAATACGACGGTGGAGTCATGAGCAGTTTCAATAATAACTGGTTGGAAAGTGTCAATTGAATCAATTTGCTGTGATAGCTCATTATTTACAATCAAACCGTTTGAAATCAATTTGTTCTCTTTAATTCAACGTATCATGAAAGGAACCGATACATTATCGACAAAGTCTGTAAACAGACAGCTGTGTAATTGTAGTTCTCTTCAATACACCTATCAGCCCTTTCCCCTTAGGTGGGGAAACTCACCTGTTGATCAGTGAGTTTCACCACCTAAGTTGTAATGACTGGAATTTTCAATAGATTATATTTGTTTATGTATATACATATTACTATCCCCACTATTCATATCCATCTTTTTCCTTCTCTTCACAATTGCTATCCTGACAAAGTGAAGAAGCAATAAAAATGAAACTATTTTCATTTATTCTAGGGTTGGACAGGATCAATACTTCCCTTCTGTCATACGCCAATTGTTGGTACTATCAAGGAAATATTCTATCGACTTTATTGGAGCCAGGCCGTTTAAATACGTTGAAAGTAGTTATTCAGAAGCTTCATCACCATTAGAAGATGATAATATTTCCGATTTACCAGGTATTAAATCCATACTAACCAACTATTCGTGAAATTTCGGTTAGAATGATAAATCAATCCCAATAGTTTTCGCACATGATATAGAGAACTTTGTTGATCAAATGTCACCAAAGTACTCGACCTCAAGTATCGCATCGGATGAACAATGTATAGTAGAATTATCGAGTTGATTGCGAAATATAGCCAATAGGAAGAGAGCTCTAGGCTCTAGAACTTCTATGTATCAATTTAAGCCCATGTTTACATCGAAGGTAGAGTTCAAGAGCTTTATGGTAATATTTTATTGACGCAGTTGCGAGTGCCAATGAAGTCTTCGCTTTTCTTGCTTTGCTTCTGTTTGTCTAGTGTCAATATTGTAACTAGTATTTCACTCATTAAAAACAGTTTCGTCTCAGCTCTTGTCTCTTTTTCGTTTCTATTCTAGACGATGTAATCATCTATATATTTTAGATTTCACTCGACAGTTAACAGTTGAGATTGTGGAAAATTGCGACAGGAGTTTATGAAATGTAGTAAGTTGTTTCAATAGTGAGTTATATTAATAATGGTGATCGTAAAAGTATATAAATTCAATAGTGGTTTGAATAGTCAAATTTATGAACTTGTATAAAGATGCATCACTGAATCAACCCTACAAATGCAATTGAGTCACGGCAGTACTGATGTGAGAATCCAGCGCATCAAGACAAATTTGTTGCCAACCAGCTGGTTTATCAGATATTAATGAATCTCTGTTGCTCATGAATGTCGGTTGTATATCATATATTCACAAAATGTCGTTCATTATGAATAAGTATCTGCGGAAGTGATTTCCACTGAAATCATCAATTCATTTCCAACAAATTCTACTCTAGTGTAATAATTCTAATGAATATCAATTAGTATGACACAAACAGGCACTCAAGTCCATTTATAACCAAATGAGGGTTAACTATAGAAATTGTATCCTCAAGAATGAACCAACACGGAAATATGCAAGTCATATTTATCTTATAACTGCAAAATCATGTTAGCCGCATATTCTTCGCCCATTTCTTTGATTCTGACTGCGATCCATTCGAACTTCTATATGATAATAACTTTAAGATAATTCTTTCATTTTCACAACATAGAACCGGTCCGTCAGAAAATTTTCCTCATGAAGTAACAATTGCGACTCAATTATATTTCCAACACCAAACACATCAAACTCTTTGATGCTCTTTGGAGCCCAATGAATATAAACTGGGATGAGTTAAAAGCCACTGAATCATCAAGTTCGCCAGTTCTTGTACAAAACTTCCTACATATACATCCTTAAAGGAGAGTCAACGACTAATGGTCTCAGTTTGCTTTCACTGCGAACGTATACACGTGTGAGTAAAGATAATATCCTTCTCCGTGTAGACGGATAGAAATAGGTCAGAAATAAAAAAATGCCTTTCCACATCTAGCTTTCGCATTCAGTGTGGCTTATCTGCTTTGCTCCAGTTAACCCTCAATGTTAGCAACTAACCCATGACGACAGTGATATCCATTTCTTCATACAAATTACGTCGCACTACGTCCCTACGTTAAAGGCCCTTTTCATATTTCTTTGAAGGTTGCTAATTGGTCTTCCATGACTTTGCACATTATCCCTCAAACCTGTTAATGTTATGTTCAACCAACCCTCTCAAGGGCTAATAGATAACATCCAACTTGCCAGTAAATAAATATTCCTATCTAAGAACTTGACGGTTGTTGTCTCTGTCCCATTCTATATCCGGTACAGCCAATGAAATTGTTATTTATATCCACATCGTTTACGACATTTTTCAATGTCCAAGTTGAATTAGCTGTACGGGCTTGAAGGGTTGAAAGAATTATATCGACCTGCACGTGTGTCAATTGTTTGAAAATACTTGGAAAGAAAAGAAAAGATAGTAACGAAGCGAAAAAAATCTACTCCAACAGCCGTTTTATATGTGCTTTTTACGCGTCTCTACGAGTTTTTTTCTTTTTTTCTATTGTGAGGTAACGGCACGTGCATTAGGTTTTCGCTGTATACCCTTGTGAAAGTACCCAATTCATTCACGTCAAGACGTCACACATCGAAGGGTTTATTCACGAGCATTTTCTCCTCTCTTTTTCCTGCCATCATCGTATCCTGTATGTGGTGCTTCAACCTTTGTATAGTTAGTCAAAGTTTAGTGAGGCGCAACGTAGCTGCAATTGGCTGGAAAAAATAATTTTCTCTCAACTTTTTCACTTTTGGCAAAGCTTTTGACGGAACACTATTTATCCCAAGTTCTTCATTGTGATGAACGATATTTGTCATCTCTTTACAGGAATTTCCATTAATTGTTTCGGAAAAAAATCAGAAAATTTGAAAGGTATCTGCAGTTGAGTCGTATTCCCTGTATTGAATTCCGGAAATGGCTGAAGATGAATTTCCAAGTAGAACCGTGGAAAAACAGAGAAAATTTTTATTCTGTCTGAAGGAAATCAACTGATTTGTCGGGTATCGGTGAAATGTCATTCATTTTCGCGATTGCATCGGTTGTAAATCGATTTACATCAAATAGTTTTGTGAATGAAAGCAAATGAATATGTTCAGTATTGTCATTATTTCAATGTCCATTTCTTAGGCTGTTTCAAACAGTTATATAAATGAATAGACTCTCACAGTGCATTCAGAGTTGTTAGATCCCTATTTATCCTGAAAGATTTTACAATTCGTATTTTTGTTACAATGATTTTCATTGGAAACGATTGGTGTATACATCAATGAGTTATCAGGATTGTCATTAAACTATATTTATTTGCTTCGATTAATTAATGGTTCATTATGCCGGCATTGTACTTTCATTTTGAAGAAATAGTTATTGACGTAAAAATTAAGCCATACACTCGTTTCCTTCAACATAAATAAAATATTAGATTGGCCATAAAAAAATGAATGGATCGTCTCTTTGTAAATGAATCGTCTTGTTGCAAAATAAATGTTCTTGAGTGCAGGTATCGAACAAACAAAGAATTTATATAGCAATTAGCAAAGTAATTCTCCAAAGTTCAAAATCACTCATAAATAGAAACGAAGATCGAATTTTTTTTCGAATCTACGACTGCGATAGCATTTTGCTATATGAAGTGGAATGATGTGGAATAATCTGACATATCCCAAAATGAGTTTCAGGAATACAATTTCATTGTTTTAAAATACAAGACGAAGAAAGTTGTCCCATAAGTACGATAGATTATGCAATTTGGCAAATATCATTGAAAAGTGCGCATTTGAAGCAAATCAAATGCACTGCAATTCCCACCATATTTCATTTAGAAAAATTTTGTTTTGTGAAAAGGAAATAAACAAAAGGAAAAAATAATACTGTGCTATTTTCAAAATAAAAACTGAACATCGTGGAATGTGTACGTTATGTATAATTATTATGGGCTTCTCAACGCATTCATAAATATAAGATCATTTAGAAATATTCACTCTGGAATTTTCTAGTCAAAAATAATGATATGATAAAACCTCATGTGCCGTTTTACTCGATCTCAAAATTATGCAAGAGAAGAAAGAAGCGAAAATGATTTATTCTGCAGTGGCGTTTTCCTCTAATTTACTGTACTTCCTTTGCATCTGGAGAGTAAATAGGTCATGCATTGTTCGATAGTGAAAGCTCGGTCTAAAATCCACTTTACTTCTTGCGTGGTTTCTCCCCTTGAAAATGGTGTAAATAAGGGTAGAATATGAAAATGTCTAAGATGAAGAATATTCTATGCTAAAAATTGTATAGTGTAGATGGATTAGAGTACATTTTTCTATGAGAATTCATCGATTATTTCAATCCTTTTTTTTTCTCTTCAATGAATGAAAGGCGGAAGGAATTAAACTTTCTTATAGCAACTACATCATTAGGATATTTTGATAGAAGTGAAAGTTCGAAAAATACAGAAATACTTAACAAGCATTACAAGATCTCACTGATGATTTATTTTGGTTGATTATATATTGGAATCATAAGTTGGTATCAGATAAAATGAATTTTTATGATTTAATAAAAAAAAAGCTCATTTGAGCGTTGCAATTTTAATTCCAGTCTCTGTATGTATAATGTTGGCCGTTGTTTCTTTTATAGTCATTTTCTTTTCTGGTCTTCACATCACGATAGGGGAAAATTTGCTTGCAACTATGTTAATATTCGGCTCAACATTTTTCTATGGTTTTTTACAAACAGAAATGCAAATGTCCTTTATGACATACATATTCATAACATTTTAATAGGTTGATGCAGACAAGCGTTGGAACTAGTAAATAAGGTGGTGTGAAGGCGTATGAATATTCTATCTCACCGATTAGAGACGTTGCATTTGTTCCAAGAAATTGGAGTTTGAGGGGAAATGTTCGTGAATTCTATTAGAGGTTAATACTCTTAGTTAATGTCATTAGCAATTCAATGAGGAACTACGTTCGAAAAATGCCAAATGTCACAAACAAAACAAAGTGTTGATTCAAATATTTGACGATATTGAACAGTGAAAAATCACTTTTTTATTTGTCTTGAACTATTTTCCATCTTGGGATGAAAAATGCAAATGAAAAGCCTTCGGACAAAAATACCATTTATGTATAGTAAACCCACAGACTCAATTACACTTGGCTGAAGAATTCAAATTAACTTCAAACTATTTCTCAAGCAGATTCCTCTGGATGGTTCATGAAAACTCATTCGCAGTCCCATCATAACTCTTTGGAGGAACTCTTTATAATGAAATAAGCATCATTGGACCCATTAATTTTGTTATCAAATATTCGAACACATTTCATATGATGATTGTATGATCGAACATTTTCCGTCTCATTCAAGAAAAAAGAAAAAAAAACTATCCTAGTGTGGTTATAAATTGTAAAGGAGGACGTGACCCTGCATTTTATTAAATAGTTACAATTTTTGCAGCGTCACGTATAGTATGTGCCAGTATCAGTAAAGTATTGCAAGTTAACAATCGGACTGAAAATCTTGCACGAAATAAAACTGAAACATCACTCGAGAACCATCGTAGATAAATATCATGTTAATAATTGTACTCTATCTAAATTAGATCATTTGATATGATGTGTACAAATAGTAGCTGATAGTAAACAAAAGCATAAGCACTCTCTCATGTACATATACGATAAATTGCTAGGGTGTAACATGAGAAAGGTGAAGTAAAATCGATCGCTGTGTACCTACAAATAGATATATGCATAAGGGAAAGCGCTGTGGGGACTATGATGAAACTTCAACATTAATTCTACACTCTCTGGACTGCACTGAATCAAGCCCCCATCTTGCGATTTAATATGTATACACATTGTGGGGCAGTGTTTGTGTAAATTAATCAAACAGAAACCATCATGTGCATGCGTGTGAGTCAATGACAAAGTGTCATTCAAACTCTTCAACCCTTATTGCTCTGATGGAACAATCATTCTATTCATACTAGAATTTAATGCGTTGACATAGGTAGGACTTATTAAGAACATTTCTAAAGAAGACAGATTAGGTATCTCGCCATTTAATAAGACACCAGACAATTCATATATTTATATGTCTCCATACAGTTCTTAGCAAGCAGACCATCAACAGCTCTTGTCAATTCATTCAGGTGAACTGAAATCAATTGTATAGAAGTTCAAGACTTTGACTTCTACAACTGTTGATAATGTAATAACTTTATATCTATTTGAAATGGGTTTTGGAATATTTCATACTACTGACAGAGTTCGACGAATCATGACTTGATTCCTAACTTTTCAAGTGCATTTGAGACACGACAATAGGGACACGACATACTGGCGTTCATGAATTGTCACAGAATATCAATGACTAACTTCTGAAAGTTCATAGATATGAGTTCATCCATACTCAATGAAATCTGTTTTCATTGTACTACTTCACTCATAATCAGTATAATGCAAACGATTTGTTGCACTCTCGTCTGATTCCAACGAAAAGTTCATTTTGGAGTACAAATTCGAAGTAATAAATAATCTCATTCACAATAATGTGATTGTTTATAACAAGATTCGCAATTCAATACTTTTCTGTCATTTCTGAGCAAGGATTCCCAATTCAGCTAAGATAAGCACTTTTGAGTGGAACATCAGATTCTATCTGTTGTCGTGATGGAATGAAGTTATGCAGTCATGACATCTCGGTCACGTCTGTCAATGGCCAAACGCTCAATATAGAGTTCTTCAACAAATTTTTGTGAGATGGTTTCTGAAACAATGGGTTAGGTACATAGCTTTCAACGTTCTTGCGCCTCGAATGTATTCGCTCAGAACTCCACCAGTGAAACACAATTTCTGGCTTGGATTAACTTTGAACATACAGAATAGTAGAACTCTTTTTTGTATGAAAACTCCAAAGCATACTGGAAACGAGCAGCAAGTGTTTGAGTATCTATATTTATCCAGTCATTTATTATTCTCGTGGAAACGTGGAAACGTGGAAACGTGAAAGCCCGTTACAAAGTATTAGTGGAAGCAGTTTGATGTTTTTATATCTCATCAAAGTGCATTACAGGCTGTGTAGAGCTTTGAACTTTTGAAAATGTCAGGATCATCTTCTTGGACTGCGAGGTAATAACGAATAATTTATGTAGATTATAATTAATATTGATGATGGATAATCTTTCGATTAGATAATATCACTCCAAGAATAATTTTTCTGCCAACCTAAATCATTATCAGAGTATTCGGATATTGTAGGATGCACAAAACTTTCAGATCCAGGTTATATTCTACTGTGTTATTTCGTTTGATTAGTACTTGAGCCCTACAACAGTTTAATTTAAAATTTATTTTTCAGACTGCCGAAGATTTGGATTCGATTGACTAGTGAATTCTCGAGCAATTTTTGTGAGTATCAAATCGAATTATTATATTTTCTGTAAGTGTTTGAATTATATAATATAGTGGAGATGTAATAGGAAAGACTGAGTTAAAGTTCAATCACTTGCGGAAAAAAAATAAATGAAATTAATCGTTCATCAATTATTTATGAACTTGTTTCAAGTCCATTGGAGTCGCCAATGTCTATACATATACAAACAGTTTTTCTGAATATCGACGTCAAATTACACAGGTCAATGAAATAAATTTTTCTACATTAGAAAATAGCTGAAATCTTTATTTATTATTAATTAATTTTGCTTTCGTCCCTCTTACAATCATAAATGTATTTTTAAAGTTTTAGATGACCACACGAGTAGAAACCTGTTTCAATAAGTACGGGAGAGGGTGGGCGGAGGGAAAGCAGGTAGCATAATATTCATGTGGTTGATAGTCAGTTTGAACTGTTCGCACGCATTTTGCACCGATGCACCACATCGCAGCGTCTCGCTAAGTCAATAATAGCGATATTAAATTGTAAAGACAATGTTTATGTTTTTTGATTCATTTCTTGTAAATTGATCAGAATAAAAAATAATGAATTTAGATTTCTGTAAATCTTATGAAGCCTATTCTAAACTTTCCATTTGAAGTTTAGATGAAAAATAGACATCGTGATCTTCATGTAATAATTCTAGAAACTTTTTGGAGGTGAGAAGACACAATATAACTTTCCATGGAGTTTCGAATGCATTTTCTTGTTATTTATAATGTTTCTTTAAATACTTTAGCTGATATTGAGGAGGAAGAGAAGAGAATATAGTTGCCGTATTAGGAATATGAAGAGAATTCACTGATCATTCTCAAGATTCTTATATTCATATAGTTGACCCAAATAAGCGTCGGATTGGCAGATATGCTAGAAAGATTTTCTACCAAGATCTTCTTCCTCTATTTTTTTCAGTGCCTCATTGTAAGCAAAATTTATTTGAAACCTTTCTTATCTTTTCTTGTACATTAGTTTCTTATTTGCAATTCGTATTTTTTAGTTTCAATAGAAGTGATTCAACTTCGAAACTGAAGTTTGTTTAATTCTTATACTCAATAATTATGTGAGAAAGTTTGTAGGTAAATCTTGTTAAAATTCGAAATTTTCGTTCTGATGACTACACAAGCAAAACTTTATCGGCATAAAGATATTTATCTTCAGTCAGTTATATGGGCGTGACCAAAATCATGTAGATCCAACGCTCATGTGATCATCTCATTGGTGTTTACTTATTTTATCATCAGGCACAAAACATTTGATTAAAATAAGTTATTTTCATTTTGATTTACGATGAGCTATTTAAGAGAGTACAACGAGACGATGCCCTATCTCATCTAGGATACTAAAAGTATGAAATCCTGTTTATATATTAAAAATACTACAATGTTAATTACTTACTCGTGATCATACTTTATATGATTTCACTATCATGCATTCATCGAATTCGATATTCAAGTAAAGCACCTCATCAGGTTTCGAAATATTGGAAGCGAATTCTTTGGAATGCCCGACAGATAATGAGGAACGAGAGAGCATATCATTAAAAAATTGTGTTCCATACCAGATCAACGACAAAGGCGCATTTCACTTGTGCTTTTATTATGTCCAACATTGCAACATTTATTCTCCTATATTTTCATATCATTATTATAATTTTATTCTTTTTCCTTCTTGTGCTTATCTTTCGAACAGACGATCATGTACACTAGTATTTGCATTTATAGTAGTGTGGGATAGAACTATACATACAATAATAATATTCCCTCTCGGCTATGCACCACTGTATTCGCTTCTTCACTGTTCTTTCATCTCATGCTCGTCTATGACATTATGCTAATAAGATTCCCTAGGAGAGACATCATACTTTTTCCATACACTTTTTCTGTCAAATTGTTAAAAACAAAATCGTTTGTAAGTCCTTCTAACACATGTTTACTGAACTTGTTATTATTCTTGTTATATTTCTGCAGGAAATACCTGAAAATGTGAGATTGCAACCAGGAGATAACTGTAACAAAGGCATGAGAGGATTTAGGGAGATTGAGTGGAAACACTACAAGTTTGCAAAAATGGTGTTTTTCATTGTACAGTTTGTAAAAAAACATCATTCAGTGATATGAGTATTCCTATCAGTGTTGATGAAGGATTAAATTTCAAACTACAAATTGCTGTAGTTCAGAAAAAATAATGAATCTTGAACCAACTGTCTATAAAAGCAGAACTCTATTTATATCATGAGCAGAATCTTTGATAAAAAATTGGATGTGTGCAGTGCAATGTTCTCTTTTCTATTGTTTGGAAAACATGAATTGAATTCGTTTGTTTGAATGCTCGAAGAGAATGGAAATTGACATTATATCTCGCGTGCTCTACCCTATGAAAAAATTGGATCCAGATAGATAAAAACAAAAACAAAATGAACCAATTTGAATACGACATTGACAACGAAATATTAAAAGTTGCGAGTGGCCTTATTGAACCACGCGTGACCGTCAATTTATCGAATACCACCAACGCATTGTCTGAAAACTAACAAGCGGTATTTCTATGAACCCTCACTGCAATTGAACGTTATTGTTGTTGGGTCTTTGTTCTTCACAGCCTCACTATCTCTCGCTATCTCACCCTCCATCATCATTCTTGCTTAGGTGGGACGTATAGTAAAGTTTCCAGAATCTCTCGAGAGCGGACGAACAAGACCAGACACTTGCACTTGGCATACCAATGAGATGGACCCACGCAACATGAGAATCTCAATACTCTTCTGCAATTAGTCATTCAGGAATTGTCTTACAGTACAAAGCTATAATTATTACTATAGACAAATGGATGAGCGCCACAAAACGAAGTTAAGATAAGTTGAAAATTAATTTGCTATTCCAAGCAGAAATACCCACATCTCTGTGGTGTCTCGCTTGGTTGAATTCAGTCTTCAATATCTATTTTCTGTAATTACACAAAACTTATAGAGTAGAATTCCACCAATCAACAATAATTTTTGAGTAGTGGTGTTGACAACTTAGCTCAATTTAAAGTCCAGTCATTAGATACATTGGAATATGAAAGTGAACCGAGAAAGCCGATTTTTGGATATGTTGTAAAAGGGGCACAAGAAAGCTTAACTTCAAATTCTCGACCAAGATTTCCGATGTGCGTTCGTCACAATTTTGAAAAAGGGTTAAATTTGGTTTTTCCTTGATAACCCGGCTCATTTTCGCACTTTGCGATCAATTTTGTTCAAAAAAAGCTCTGTATAAATATAGATTTCAGAACTCTCTAGCTAACATGAATTGTTGATTTATGTTTAACAGATGAAAATGAGAACTTAATAACCTGTTCGTGTTCACGAATAGTGATTGTTCCAATTCAATAAATCATGAAAACGATAATAGCTGTTGCTGACATTTAATATGGATGGATCAAGCCATTTACAGCGAGTTATAATTCAAAATCAGTTCTGCTTTTATTGACAATAATAATAGCGAATGGATTTTATTGGATCTCGATTGACGATGATCAGTTTTATAAATGAAACATAAAGAATCGTTCACTGTTATCCATCTTGTGACAGAAAATTTAGATGTGACAACTTCGACGCGTTAACCAAACGCATCAATAGCATTTTTATCACCAACAAAACTAATCGTATATAATAAATCCCCCATTGCCACACTCTCCAGCTGAGAAATACTGGTCACACTGTGTTAACTTGACTTAGTCCATTTCCAAACTGGTAACTATTGAGACCCATCAATGGAATATCTTTTGATGAAAAAACAGAATATACTGCAAATGCTTCGGAATATGTGTCAACTATGCTCTGATTGAAAATCGAATGACAACATGCGAACAGGAAGTTGTAGGGGGAGAATTTGAAAAAACTAGAGTTTTTCATAAAAAAAATCACAGCGTTGTCAATTTTGTTTATTATTTGTCTTTCCCTATAATGAATGGTACATTGAGAGAAAAAATAGTCCGCTCCGATCATTGCCACGAGAATACTGACGTTCATATTTATTCAATCACTGGCACTTCTTAAAGTGGTCAGTTCAAGGTAATATTCTACGGGGATCCCCTCTTGCCCTCCCCCCACCCAACTATTTTGTGATCGTTCTCATTCTGGTGGAGAAGTGTATATTGAAGTATATCTCGGTTTCGTGCAAAACCGGCTCAATACAATCTTCATTCGTGAACCAAATAATGGCACATGTTGGGCGCTAAAGTTGGGTGCTGGGTCATTTTGACCCGGCGTGACAACGGAGAATTAATGGGCCATTGTTTTTCGTGAATAAATTGTTCATTGGTAATGAATGAGAAGGTCGAGATGACAACTTATGTGTTTCTTGATGTCTACAAAATGCTATCAACCATCTATAACTATATTCATTATTTATTGCAATATGTACAATAATTCAATCGATAATAAAACCAGCATATATTTGGCGGATATCAGATTTTTTCACGTAGATTCTATTCTCTATGTGTTCTTCAAATTGTATATTTCTCATCAAACTAACTTTTGTACTTTGTATTTATTATATTCTATAGGGATCATCTGAGGTCATGTATTTACGTTCATGGAAATCAATTTATATGCAATACGCCTTCACTATGTATAATCATCGTATCAATATGATGAATAGTGAAAGTATGGGTTTTTAGAGCATTGTTTGGAAATGTATTGGCATTTCATTGGTTGTTGAAATGAATGGGGATAGTCTTATTTTTTTTTAACCGACAGAGTTTGTATAAGTTGACGACGTAGCTAGAGTTTCTGATGATTCCAGTTCTGTTTCGAGTTGGAGTTGGAATACCCAAGAATCATCATGCAAAATCCTATCGTTAAAGTACATCAAGGTCAATTGCGTGGAGTTACTGAAAAAAATATTAATGGAGATATATATGTTGCGTTTCGTGGAATTCCATATGCTACACCACCAGTTGGAAATCTGCGATTCAGAGTAATTCAAATTCGGATATTTAAAAAAATTCATATGAGAGAGTTTTCGTGATGATGAATTAATTATTAGGATTGTGAACCACTAAAACCATGGTTGGGAGTTAGAAATGCCACGAACTTCGGTGATCGATGCGCACACCAAGATTTTCTCACACGAAGATTCATTGGTAGTGATGATTGTCTCTATCTAAATGTTTATACGCCATCTTTACAACCAGCGGAGTTGAAAGCAGTCATGGTATGGATTCATGGTGGAGTTTATGTTTGGGGATCGGGTCAGGATGAGCTCTATGGACCAGACTATCTCGTTGAAAAAGATGTTGTGCTTGTCACGATAAATTATCGGCTTGGAATTCTTGGTAAGTTTCTGTTTTTATGTTCATAATAAAAAGTGACAATTGGCTCATCGTATTTGTTTTGGAAGTCGCTCCTCTTCACACCCTTAAAGAGGAATCAATTTCTCCGATCCTCATTCTTTCGTTCACTTTGAGTATATTCATTATTGAGTTGTGTAATCTGTTGAACGGGTCCAAGACAGTATAGTGGCAGTAAATTCCTAACGATTACCAACTACTTGGTGATTGTCATTGCATTTGTTGGATGAGATGGCGAAATAATGACAACTCAATTTCCAACAGGTGTGAGGTGCATTGAAATTTATTATCTAACAATCATTGATTATTATATTTAGAAAATGCATGGATCATGTTGAGTATGCATTCGTTAGCTTGATGACTTTTGGCACTTTGAATAACCCTTGCTGGAATTTTGAGGTGGTGTAGTCAGCATATGGGAGAGAATGGAAAATCCTTACTTCATGGTTCATTCAGATTTGCTATATAGCTGACATCTTATGTTTACTTTTGAATATTTACTCAAACCATTAATGATCGTACTGAATCAACTGTGTTAGGAGTGATGTAAACGACCTTAAATGTTCTCACACAATCTATCAGTCTTGGAAATTGGGTTTGACTCATGATCAATATACCAAATTTCACCACGAACTGTTTTCCCTTCTTCTCTTCATTATCACCGAGGGATTATTTGAGTCATTTCGTTTCAGTTATTTTGTTCTTTTGATCAATTTTAATAAGTTTCCATTGTATCATTCATCGTTAGCATAAGATTCACAAATGTTCTGATCACAAAATGCAGTGAGCGTTTAAATTCCTTGGTATCAAAATTCTCTAGGAATGCCGGCCCTTGAAAGAGACTCCTTATGATGTAATTTTTGTTCTATATATGCATTCGATTTATTTTCTATCTCATCGTTTTCCCTTGCATCGATACGACAAAAGATGAGTTTTGCATCTCCAGTCACTTCGGTCGTATCTCATCAGCAGTTGATGGTAACGTTTTCGTCTATCATTCCAAATACCGATCGAAATCTCAACAAAATTTCGTTCATTTTAGCATTCGACCAGTACCAGATTTAATTGCAGCAATGAAACCGGATGATTCATTCATTCATTGACCAATATTTAGAAAATTTAATGGGTCATTAGAAATAAAGGGGTTGAGCAGAGAATAACGTTATGAACCGCAAAAATTTCTAGTATTCATGAAAATATTTCAACTGATCCGGACTTGACACAGAATTTAATAGAAAAGTTGAAAAATCGTTAATTCCCAGGTATTAAGAGAACATTCTCATTCTTATGATTTCTAGGTTTTCTCAACATTGATGACGAGGAGGCGCCGGGTAATCAAGGATTGAAAGATCAAGTGCAAGCTCTACGGTGGATTCAGCAGAATATTTCGCAATTCGGCGGTGATCCGAATAATGTCACGATTTGTGGTGATAGTGCTGGTGCTGCCTCTGTCCATTATTTAACAGTTTCGAAGTCAGGACAAGGTAATACTTACGTTGTAACATGGCGCGTTCATGAATTGCTTCATGATCCTGATATATTCATAGGTTTATTCCACAAGGCGATAATGAACAGCGGTGTTGCATTGGATCCTTGGGCATATTCAGCGAAGCCTCCTATGGAATCCGTTAAAAGACTAGCTACTGTATTGAATAGGGACGCTTCTGATCCGAAAGAATTTATTAACTATTTACGTACACTTGATACTGATCGTTTGATCGAGGCCGTGATCAAAATGGAGACCGCAGAGGCATGTATTAAAGCTAGAATATTTCATCGTTCACAATCAGTTGTCAATCAGATCATTTACAAGAAATATTCAGAACAGAAGTGTCTATCTAAACACGAAAGTTAAAAACGGGATGTATGATCTCGCTCCTGTTTACGATTACGAGACATTCCAGGCGAAAAAAAAAAAAATGGTTTCAATCAGATTAAATATTATCGTGTTGTTTCTGTTTCTACTTCTTCAGGATAGAATACTTGTCCTCCATCCATTCATTCCATCTGTAGATTCAAAGGCAAAGGACCCATTCTTAATGACGCCATTTGAAGAGGCTGCAAAAGCTGGTATCAGCGTTCCATGTATATCTGGTTATGTCAGTCATGAAGGGCTTATTGTGGCTGCGGGTACGTGAAAAAACTTTACCTCATAATTCCGTATTCATTTTGATGGATATTCGTTGATTAATTGTGTAATATAAATAGTTTTGAAGGATGAAATGATAGCTGCAATTGATGCGGATTCACAAAATTTACTGATCCATCCATCAATAGTGCGATTTTTGGAACAGCATAATGTGTCGGTTAATGATATGAAAAAAATTTATTTTGGTGACGAACGAATCTCGCGTGCAAATCTTGGAAAAATGGTGAAATTAATAACTGACATTTTCTTTGTCATTGGACTTCATCGAACCGCTGAAATTCAAGTGCAAATCCCAGATGTTCCGATGTATTTATATAAATTTGAGTACGAATTGAAGATATCGACTGTGAAACAATGTCTCAACATAGCCAAAATGAAAGGTGAGCCATATGCAGTTTTTCATAAATATTAAACTTATTCCAAGTTTTGTGAATTGGAGATCACGTCCACAATCAAAACCTTACCAAATATCAACTCTTTCGTCAAGACTTAAACGCAAATTGAGAACTAGAGCACACACGTCTTCATAAGCTCATGATTCGTCATTTTGATGTTAGAAGATAATTAAAGTGTTGATTGATGCAAGGATGCCTGACTGAATATTTTGATTTCTACGTAGATTCACCCCGATGCCATGGAAGTATTCGGTAGTTCGTTAGATTCAATTGACTAAAAACTCTTTCCAAATGACACAATTTTTATTTGAATTCGATTCAAATAAACTGACTATGACTAGCCCAGTCTACGACGGAATGAGGCTTTGATTGTGAATGTTCAAATCATACTTCTATAATTTCAGGATGACAATTGTTGATTTTATTCCTTAGGGACTGCCCATGGTGATGAGTTATCATTCCTTTTTAATCAGAAGATAGGAAAGTTTGTGGGAAGAAAAAATCCATTACCTGGATCGTGCGAGTATGGTCTTAGTCAAACATTTACTGAATTATGGACGAATTTCGCTAAGACTGGGTAAGACTGTTCAATTATCCCATCAATAATTTGTGACAAAATTGCATTCAATAGCGAAATATTTGATATTTGAAGAAATCCAACGCCTGAGTTGTCGAATCGAATTCTCAACATATGGGAGCCCATCAACAGTTCTATTGAATTCAAATACTTGAATATTGGGCTTGATCTCAACATGGATACAGAAGTCAACATAATGAAACGTTTGATCGATTGCAGTAAAAGTAATACTTGAATGAAAACCTGTACATAATGATCTGGAGTAATAAAATATTTCGAAATTTATATTTATGTCGACTCAGTGAAATTTTTTGACCTGCTCGGACAAATATTAGCTCTTCTTCAGCGATGAATGCTCACCCATGCATTTTATATCGAATATTTGCCATTGCAGACAGTGTAGCTACTTTGACACATACCAGAATGCTCCAATTACAAATAAGGTATCTACCGGTACAATGGATCGAAGTGGTTCGCATGTGGTTAGAAAATGGTTTGTATCGATTTGCCGTGTGCAAGAACGTGTCGATAAAATTGACTTCCAAATGTTGCGACAAACTTATCTCCCTATAACGTATCCGCCAGAGTTCTGGAACATTGTATCAAAGTTGCAAGTTTTTGCACGCTCCACTGGTCTGCTGAATATTTAACCCTCGGAGTACACTGGGGGTCATTTTGACCCCAGATTTTTTTTTATCTTAAAATATTTCTCAAGTTAGTCGAAATATTCGAGACATCCGGCCAAGCGAAGAAGACGTGGGGTCAAATTAACCCCTGTGTGTACTAGTGAGTGTCTGCTGAAAAATTAATATATTTTTTGTTCTACGCGTAAAGTGTGCAAGTAAGTGTAAATTACGATAAAAATTATGATAAATTTTCGTTTTTATCGATAGAGTAATATTTTTTTACAGGATGCCGTATAACCTCCACAACAACCGTGTTCTTCATTATTTGCTGAGAAAAGATTGTGAGGACGATAATTTCGGATCTGACAGTGATGGAGAAGAAGATGCGTGTGAGGTGATGAGCGAAGGAGAGACTGAGAGTGATTCCTCTAATTCTAGTGATGTCGACGTGCAAATTTCTTCGACGCGGAAACGTGCACTAGAAGCACCTTCACGGAAATCGGGATGACCTGTTTCTATTCTGAAAGGCAAAAATTCATATACCTGTTCGGGTATAAATATGTTCGTATTGTATAAATTCTATGGTCAAGTACTGGGTGCAACTATCTCAACTATTAACATGGATATCAGATAATAAAGATAGTTGTGCACTCCCGGTCTTAAAAAATAAATCCATTTTTAGAATTCACTGTTCATTATTCAACTGAAACAATTTTTCTCCAGATCGTAATCAATTCCGATCGCGTACGGGACTAACGCCTGGGCCAATAAATGAAGCTGCTAATTGTAATGAAATTCATGAATACTGGGAAATACTTTTCACAAAAAAGATCCGTCAGCTTGTAGTAAATTATACAAATTTTTGGTGGTGCTTAATTGGAGAATCGCTTTTCATATTTGATACCAATCACATCAATAACTTCCCGATGCTACTTGATATTCTCGCTCGTCGACTCCCGTAGAAATTGTTGATTTGCAAATACACACACACACACACACAGACTATAAACTAAAAATAGTTTATAGAGATCTGTTAAAAAATCGATTTCTCATTTTCAGGGTGAATGCAATAACTTCCTATCGGGAAGTTACCTAGTGCTTGACGAAATTTCAAAGACTGGGCATACTCTCCAAATTAAATAGATTTTATTTTTTGGCTAAATGTCTTCGTTTTTATGATAAATCCAAAAGGTCACAGGGTAACAAGTTTGCGTGCATTGAAGAAATATAGATTATATTTATTGAAAGATGTCACAGTAATTATGAAGCGCATACACTATGTAGTCGACGAACAATTACTCGGATTTCGAGGCAAATGCCCTTTTCGTCTTTACATCAAAAGTAAACCGGACAAATATGGGATGAAAATTGTCACGTTGAATGATGCTTAGACTTCGTATTTAGTAAGTATTTTTTATGCCGCAATATAAACACTACATTCTCTCTCAATAAGAATAATTTTTTCTCAATTTTTAGATCAATGCTATTCCTTATAAAGGAAAAATTCAAGTCAGGGATGAATCAATCCCTGAATATTTACTCCGAAAAGTAACTGAGCCTATTCATGGAACTCATCGTTCGGTTACATGTGAGAGCTGGTTTACGACAATTCCTCTAATTGAAAAAATGCAAAAACAACCCTACGATTCAAAAATTACCGGTACTATCCGTAGCAACAAGAAGGAGATTCCATTGGAAATGAGAATTGCTGGTGAAGAGCGAACCGCAAAATATTGTCATCATGATTCAATCACGCTTGTGTCATGAACGCCAAAAAAAAAAGAAATGTATTGGTGGCTTCCTCTTACCTACAATCCACAGCAGTTGATCCAGATAATGGAAAACCATGCATCATCGAGCATCACAATAAAACAAGAAGTGGAACAGACACCTTTGATCAACTGCGTAAGTTACACACTGTCGCACGCGCCACTAAAACATGGCCAGTACGATTTTTTTTTGGAATGTTTGATCAAACAATTGTTAACAGTCGCATACTTCACATCTCTAAAGTTGTCGCTGCTGAAGAGGAAGAGCCAAAAAAAAATAAGTGCGCGAGAATGTTACCAGCAGCTATTCATTTAATCAAACCGTGGGTCTATAACCGACTAGATGGTGATTTTTTTCTAAGACAAGGTCTCCGAAAAGGAATTGAAAAAATTTCAAATATCAATCAGCCTTCATCACAAAATGATTCTCGTCCCGTATCGGAGAAACGCCAACGTTGCGTTTTATGCCCACTAAAAGATGACCACAAAGCACAAGCTCTATGTCCATCATGTATGCGGACTATGTGTGATAAACATCGTATATATATGTGTAATGATTATGTTGGGGTTGAATAATTTGTTATTTTTCATGATATTCCAATAAATTTTACGAATTATAAGCTACAGTATTCATTATTTTGATGTGTACCTAGGAATTACTTTCGATTTTTCACTTTAAAAAATAGTCATTTTCACATGACTGAATAATTATACCGTTTTTAATTAATTTTTTCAACATTAAAAACTATTTGATTCAGAATAATAATTATTGTATTCAAAAGAGCATTGTTTTACCTATACCACAAATATAAGACCTGAATTCTGATAAAATGCATAGTTTCTGAGGTATAATTTTTCAAAAGTCAAGTGGGATCAATTTAACCCCGTGTGTACTCTAAAATTCTGTTCGGAGGTGTGTACTCCGAGGGTTGAGAGAATGATGTTAGAGGCATAACTCAGAGGCCCTATGCTTCATAATCGTATGATATCTGGATTGGATATCTAATAATTCTGACAAGAATAATCTATAAAAGAACTGTTATGTTCAGGCACTCCGAATTGTATGTGACTCTCACATTTGTTTGGCTGCTAAGAATTGGTGGGAATTACTGAGCAATTCAAAACTCATTCGGATATTTTGCTAATTCCATAATATGTTACGCGTCTATCATAAACAGAATGATAACTCTTTGCCGATATCGTTGAGATCAGAATTGGGTGAATTATGCCAGAAATATCCAGCCCATAGTTCTCACTTGTCACATAAAACGATGATCTGCAATCGACTTAAAACTCAATTTTCAATGAAATGAAAAGAGGAAGAAAATTGGCAAGTAAATTGTTTGATTTTTTAGATTTTCATGGTTATCAAAAGATATAAAATAATGATCATTTTCAGAGTTTTGGCGGACGACTATTATGTGAACATTGTAATGCTCTGCTGCCGCTCGACACTCTAATAAAGACCCGAAACATTTCCTTTTTCCCATATATTCTTTGTATATAGTGGAACTATTCACATTTAAAATATTTTTCGCTTCAACACGATAATTAATTCAATTATTGACAACATAAGAAAGAATACTTTATCGAACCATCATAGGAGATAGTTTCTCTAAAGAACTTGCAAGGCACTTAAACAGACAATCTCCTTCACCACCAGCATCTTCCACAATAAATACTTTGTTGTTATAATACTTAATCGACGCGCCATCATGAATGGTGTCAAAAATGAAAAATGGAATGCCCAAGTGCTAAATTCCTGAGATTAAAATTATCAATATTCGAAAAGCACCGTTCAGCAACGAAAATAGTTTGAAACTAACTTGAAAGAAGGAATATTTCTAGAAATTTGTGGGTTCGAAACTCAAGGTAGGGATATAATTTCAATGACAGTTATATATATTTCAAATTACAATTTGTGCCTTAAATGACTTGCAAATAGCATGACAATAGAGTGAGAACACAAAAGTCTAGGGGCCGAAGCAACCGAATTAGGAGATCATCTTCTTTGTTGGAATACTTATAGATGCTGAAGCATAAACATTTGCAACTCACCCTCGTCAATTAATCTCTAACCGCACTTGAGTTGAAATAATGAAATGTTTATTGTTCAATCTATCGATTCGTATAACATTTTGATACGCAGTCGAACAACAGTTGAACTAGCTTTTGGAAGGAGCATTTAACGGCAGCCGCAATGCGTGTGATCCGGGTGATAACTCGACTGGGATGAAAGTGAGAGTGATTTGACGGTGAAATCGAGCCGTGCCACAACATCCCTGCTCATAATTAATTCTCCTCCAGATGTTGATCCAAACTGTTGTCTCACAATCATAAATACCATGCGATACTCCCACAACTTTGTACAATTTGACTTGAAAATTCATCACAAGTCAATGCATAGGTCATTCAGCTATGCACTCTTCGACAGCACTGCGAAAGAAATTTTTCTAACTAGTTGCAAAAGGAATAATGTCAATCAATTCAAATGATAAATAATAGGAAGTGGACACCTCTCTTCTGGAAAAGTTATTTATGACGTACTACGCCAGGTTTGGTTTCCTAACTGACTGTAATTATATCTATCAATTTTATTTGAACTCAAAAATGAACTCAAAATTCACTGAAGCCGATACAAAGCCGCATATATATGAGATATGATGTATGTACTTTTTTTCAATAATTCCTCTTTATAATGCCGAGACAGCGGATATTTATTATGTGTGAAAAGGTTATCTAGCGTTGCGAAAATTTGAATAATTCAGGTCATTATTAGCATAGACACTTAGGCAACGGTATTGATTTTGGTTGCTTAAAGAAAGATAGCCAAAGGTGGAAAGTTCATTTTATTATGATTTTGGTGTGAGTTCACAATCATGTTTGCATAAATGAAATTTTAATTTTACTTTGATGTCATAACATCAGGTGTGAGTCCTAACAAAGAATCCGAATTGATGCTAAATGCGTTTCACCGGAAACTGAATATTCATAAATGTAGAAATGTTCCACATAAATTCGAATGCCGACTGCAATAAGTAATGCATCATAAATCCATGAATACGGGATGGTCCCTATGTGGAAAAAAAAATGGGAATAATTGTGACACGCGCTTGATATAAATTAGCGTTGGCGATGTAACTATAATTCAGTGCCGTCTGATGGTGCATTGTTGTCGTAGCGTTCGGTTGCTTATTTCACATCATGCAAAATCCAATCGTACGAGTGCAACAAGGTAGATTGTGTGGAATTCCTAGTAGAAATATTAATGGAAATACTTACGTGGCCTTTCTTGGCGTTCCGTATGCAAAACCACCGATTGGAGATCTGCGATTCAAGGTGAATTGATCATCAATGAGAACTCAAATTATTGTTGCGATTTTAGTATATAATAGTGTACAAAGAGTTTGAGTGATCAGCCAATCATCAATAATGATATCATGTTAGTTCAATAAGTGAAAACAGCTTGGCCAAAAACAAATTTCGTACAATGAGATGAGGGTTTGTTAGATACGGAGAGATACATTTAGTACAAATGCTCAAACGTTGTCAATAACTAATCACATTTTGTGAATTTTAACGGACACGTAAGTTGCTCTTAATTCGTCTCTCCGTGCATTAAAAAAATATAATTTCTTGATAAAAAGCTAAGATCTATTGATGTTGAAAAAACCTGACCGGAAATTAATCTTAACGAGATATTTTGATATATTATCTTCATGATGAATCCATATTATATATTAATAATAATCAAGAATCATAAACAAATGATAAGATATGACAATCGCCATTGCACCTTGTAGAAAAGTAGTTATTCGGACTTGTGATTATAACTTCAGCCATTAATAAATTGACTTCCTATCATGCGGTGAATGATTATCGAGAATATCACATAATTTCAATAATGTATTTGGCATCATAATAATTCTTTGGATTGCAACGTTGCTATATTCATCATCAGGATTCGGAACCACCAGAGTCATGGTCTGGTGTGAGACAAGCGACTACATTTGGTGACCGATGCGCACAACAGGATTGGCTTTCACGTGGATACGTCGGCAGTGATGACTGTCTCAATCTCAATATTTACACTAGAAGTCTTACTCCGTCAGTGAAAAGAGCTGTGATGGTATGGATTCCTGGTGGTTCGTTCATATATGGATCCAATAAAGATGATCTCTATGGTCCTGATTATCTAATCGAAAAAGACATTGTGCTGGTTGTCATAAATTATCGTCTTGGTATTTTCGGTGAGTTGTCTTATTATGCTTCTGCAGTGAGTCGCAAGTTCTTCTGACTCCAAATGAAATGATCACAGTTGCGAAATTTGCGAATTATTTTTAATTCTACTCTGAAGGTTTCCTGAATATTGATGATGAAGAGGCTCCTGGTAATCAAGGATTGAAAGATCAAGTTCAAGCATTGAGATGGGTTCAACAAAATATTGCACAGTTCGGCGGTGATCCAAATAATGTTACGATATGTGGGGACAGTGCTGGTGGCATCTCTGTGCATTATTTAATGATCTCACCATTGGCACATGGTAATGATTGATAATATCTTAAAAAAATAATATCGCTTGACTGATTTTAATTGGTGGTCAAGTGGACATTCAAATTCAAATTTATTTTATACATTCATATTCTTTTGCTCATGCGGTGCTTGCAAACAGTTGAATTTATCATCTAGTGTTGATTAATCTTTTTAGTTTCTACAGTAGTTGCGATATTAAATTGAGTGTATAATTCACTATGAAAAATGTTCTGTAGGTCTATTTCACAAAGCAATAATTCAAAGTGGAGCTGTTGCCAATCCTTGGGGAAGTACATTTAGAGAACCTATGGAATCAGTGCAAAAACTTGCTGCTATACTGGGAAAGGATTGTTCCGACGTAAAAGAATTCGTCAATTTTCTACGGACACTCCCCGCTGATCGTTTGATTGAGGCTTCACTCAAAATAGAAACACAACAGGTATTTTCAATGTAGTGAACCATTTCTTATTAGAGCAATGCGATTTGGCTGTGATAGCAAATATATTTTTATTTTTTTGTAGGACAAAATATTACTCATTCATCCGTTTGTTCCATCTGTTGATTCGAAAGCAAAAAATCCATTCCTCACTATGCCATGGAATGAAGCAATCAAAGTTGGTATCAAAGTACCTTGTATATGTGGTTATATGAGTCACGAAGGAATCATCGCTTTTGGAGGTGCTTATAAAAAAAATTGTTACCAATTAAAAATGGGAAGTTTTATTCTTAACAATCGTAAAGATACCAATTCAACTCTCATTGCACTCAAACTAGTGCACATTGGGATCCTATGAAACTGTGCTCAGATTAGCTGTCAACAAAGACCGAAAAATTTGAGTTATCTGACCTCGAACAGATCTAAATTTAGATTGCGTATTGACAATAATATTCCAATGTTGAAAAAATGAAAAATCACAAAACTTTCACTTATGAAGAACCAATAGAAATTCGCAGGAGTAAGTAACTATTTAACACATGTTCGATCGGACTATATTTCCACCCATTTAGTATTCGAGCTAGTTGCTCTCGTTGTTGTGCCATTGGTACATTTCGTAAATGTTGGTATCTCGATCGGAATCGGTATTGGACTATCCATGAATTCACAAATTGAATTCAAAATTTTCTGTTCATAGAATCCTAATTATCCAGTAGGGAAATTCGATAAAAATCTCAAGAGAGTACTTCGTGGAGAATTGGTTCATGAGATTTTGATTGGTCTATCTTTATTGCGTCAAGAGCTCATCAATCAATGTTATCAATTATGTTATGGTGCATAGTAGCCAAAAAGTTTCACCTAATTTTAAATTAACTGTTTCAGCCATGACCAATGATATGCTCGATAGTATTGGAAAAAATGTAGATAATTTACTGATACATCCAACGGTGTTGCGATACTTGGAAACAAACAACATCTCACACGCTGATGTGAGGCGATATTATTTCGGTGACAAAGTAATTTCCTCTAAGACTTGTAAAGAATTGGTTGATCTACTGACTGACATTCATTTCGTTATTGGCATTCATCAAACTATTGAAATTCAATCGAAAATACCCGATGTCCCAATATATCTATACAAATTCGAATACGAATCGGAAATTTCAGTTGTGAAAAAATGCATGGGAGTCGCATTGAAAGGTAATGAATTGACGATTATTTGAATTTTTATATTCAAAATGACGGCACGCGAAGAATGAAATGGTTCAATGAGTTGAAACCAATGTTTTGTGAAAAAAAAAAAAAATTATCTCCAGTTTTTGTGTCCACGAAAATTGCTGGCACTTATTATTTCAAGCATTCATAGAATTTGGATTCTGCACTCTTACAAGAAAACTTACATCGGGTTTTTATTCATCAAATTGTGGAAGAAACCAGAAAAAATATTTTTGTGATGAGCTGTAGCATTTCCTTCTATTGCGTGATTATACTTGTTGATGAAGTGAATTTGATCATTTTCTCATCTACTTACTGAAAGAAAAGAGGAACTAACAGTAGTGATGATCTATTTTTCGTCATGATAGGAAATATAAATTTACCTCACCTTTACTGATTGTGCCATGACCATCACGCCATGATTGTTCATCTTACATTCGGAAATAGAAGTCAGTACGATACATAAACATTTAGCATTTGAGTGAAGTCTTCATCAAGTTTTTCTCCTACTGATCCATATCAGTATCATCGTAAGACACCTATTCAGCAGTTACTTGATTTGTTTTCTTATTTTTTCCCAAATGAGATGAATGAGTGATCTTACCAGAGTGTCGTTTACTAAACTCCGTGGATGCTTAAAGATTCCGATTCTAAAGGTGGAACAAATTGTTGTTGACAACATATCACACCATATGTCTTTAACTTCCAGTCATTATTTTTCAATTGTTTCACAATTGTAATTTCTGATGCTTTACAACTAGGGGCGTGCCATGGCGAGGAGTTGGCTTACCTTTTTAATCAGAAGTTATCAAAATTGATCGGCAAAAAGCCACCAGTGCCTGGTTCCTTTGAATACACTCTGACTCAAAGGTTCACTGAGTTATGGACCAATTTTGCAAAAACTGGGTATGACATTATGATTTTTTCCATGAATAATATAAATATTGTAATGATAAAAATTGGACTAAATTATTCATTCATTTGAATAGAAATCCTACACCACATCGGACATCACAAATGCCATTTGAATGGGAGCCAGTAGACACGTCTAATAAATATAAATGTTTGCATATTACGAACAAACTCGCAATGAGTACAGTGACGAATGTGATCCAACAATATCACGAAAGTAAAAAAATTAGTTCAGAAGAAATGAAAATTGATAATTAATTGTCTAGAATTACGAAGGAATTATGCCAGAATAATATACTCAATTGCTGTTTACGAACATCGATTTCTGACTTGAATTGATTGTTTCACCATGGATGTCGTCTCCTTTTTATAATTAGTTGAAAGTGAATGGAGAGACAGTGGTAGCACAAGATTTTCAAAGTTGAATCAACAACTGCGAAAATTTAATATCCATTGAATTATTAATATATTTATCTTGATATTTTTAATGTTTGATATTGGTTACATATAAGTGAATGAAAAAAGTTCTTCCGATACAATAATTAACAGAAAATGAATCAGCGATATTTTTTAATATGTGTTATGTGTTGTTGGCTATTTTCCTCGCGAGTTGATCGCTCCTCGCAATGAACCTGCTTCGTTGATTTTCTTATTTCCAAAGAATACGAACCGTTTTGAAACCTGTTGGTTACTCAATTTCACTTTTAAATTTCGAACAATGAAATGAAATACATGGGTACCGTCCCAGTACGATATTACGTATTGCGAAGACTGTACTAAAAAATTATATAAACTTCGAAAATTTTATTTTATCATGAAGTTCGTGGCTGATGCCCAGATGGATTTCCATTCGGTCGCATAAAACAAACGAATCCGAGGAGTTCGTAACAAAGTTTATAAACTTTTGACGTATATAAATATGTATCATTATTTATCATACAGTTCAGATTTTTTACTCATATTCTGCTCAAATATGCATAGATATTCGAATCGGTTGATGAATGCAAACAACGATAATGCGAAGTCGTTTATCATGCAGTCACAAAGATGAATAAATGTGAATGTATCACATAAATTTGATAAACATAAAAAAAAAGTTTACAAAGACTCACGAACTTGGCACATAATACCACAATTTTCCGACAGATTGAAATATCGTTTCAACATATCTCTCGGTCGCAGTAATATCTGGTGGAAGTGGAGACACACATGCCGTTGGCCATGGAAGAAGAAACGGGGGATAATGGAGATTACGTCAGAAGTAACAGTTATAAGTCAGTGTAGGTTGTGAGATAACAGCTGACACGCCGTACTATTCAGCGTTGTATTGAAGTTACACATATCAAATCACTCAGAAATTATGGAAAATATTGTTGTAAAAGTGCATCAAGGCCAATTGCGTGGTGTTAATGAAAAAAATATTAATGGACAAAATTACCTCGCTTTTCGAGGTGTCCCATACGCAAGGCCACCAGTTGGTGCACTGCGATTCAAGGTATGTAATTAAACATCCATTTCTGATGTGGTTCACGTGATGCGATGCAATGTTGATAGCAATGTGGATGAGTATCAATATTGAATCAGCATTGTTATCAGCTTTATGAAGTATTTACAAATATTCATTGGGAAATTTTGTTGGATTTGGAGTGAAAGTGATGAATTCAATAATCGGTGGTTGTATATATTTCGGTGAATGGACATTGTTGATACTTCGTTGATATTAAGAAAATATGTCATTTTGGTTTTATTCTATACTCGTAATTGGTTTGAAAATACTCAATGCGGATCGTTGAACATAGTTATCAATATAGGAGAGAGAAAGAGTGGCATTTGGAATCACATTGTTACACTTCTTTATTTATTTATCTCTCTTCTAATGCAATATATGATGATATCATTTCTGAAACGTTGTCGATATACTTGGAGTCTCGATATCTTCTGCATCAGAAACTACTACCGGCATCGGTAAAGAAGTTATCAATCTTAATAGTATATTTTTCGATGATAACGACAGGATGAAATTAACAAGAACAAACAACTTTGCTTTACAATCGTATTGTTGAAAAAAATTTCATTATTGGGTAAAAGGAATGAACAGGATAGTTCCTCAATTCCCTAATTGAAACCTGTCAATAGAAATGTTTATATCAATATTTCAATTAACAAGTCACTTCTCACTGAAAATTTCGATGGGCTTCATGTATATTTTGTTGTTTCTATGGAATAATTTCAAATGACATATTTTACATTTTGTGTTGACTATTTCTTAAAAAAATATTATCAACGCTAAAACCAAGCCAGAGTATATGCAGCTCACGAAATATTTCTTTACGTAAGTTTGAATCATTGATAGGACTGCGAACCACACGGGCCATGGTCTGGCGTGAGAGATGCCATCGAATTTGGTGGTCGATGTGCTCAGGTAGATTGGTTGACACGCGACTTCACCGGCGGAGACGACTGTCTTTATCTCAATATTTATACAACAACACTAAACCCACCAGTGCCAAAAGCTGTTATGGTATACATTCATGGTGGTGGATTTGTGTTTGGATCAGGTGATGATGATATGTATGGACCAGATTATCTTATTGAGAAAGATATTGTGCTTGTCACAATAAATTATCGTCTGGGAATTTTTGGTAAGTTATTTTTCCACAAACTTGAAAAATTTCTCCTTTATCACCTGAATTTATTTTGCAAACACATATAATATTTTCTATTGACGTTATTACTCTTAAGGTTTTCTCAATGTTGAGGATGAAGAAGCACCAGGTAATCAAGGCTTGAAAGATCAAGTACAAGCGTTGAAGTGGGTTCAGCAAAACATTGCACGATTCGGTGGTGAGCCTAATAACGTCACCATATTTGGAGAGAGTGCTGGTGGTGCTTCTGTCCATTATTTAACTATTTCTCCATTAGCGCAAGGTATTTAAAATGAATTACTCTCACTAGCTAAAAAAATCCCTTGATTGGAATGGTTGCCTAGTTTCCTCTGATTTTTGAAATGTATTTCCTTATGGGTAAAATTATTATTATAAGCAGAAGGGGAAAATTCGGAAAGAGGCGTCGATTCGTTGTTCGTCTATATAATATGGTGGGTTATGGGCAATCTTTTATATATGTGAAGTAAGTTTACATTTTTGTTACAAATAGTTGTAACAATACTCTATCCATAGATACTTATTGGCTTCAAACCTGATGATTTCTCCATAAATTGATATTACGAATGAATCGAATTATTGATTACCATAAAGTTTTTTTCATTTCTTTGGGAACTAATAGTGACAAAGTTTTCATCTTGGTTGGCGATAACACGGAATATTATAATCTAGATTTTATTATCATTCCAACAAACAAACATTGATCATATGACGCACATCAGTATTGTCATATTGCAAACGAAGCTCACAACGAAATAAGTCTGCAATATTTTTCCAAGCATCTTAACATCGATTCCTAAATTGCTCAACTATAAAGAGAAAATATTTTTGATGTGACTTCCTCTGTTGGCATCACGTTCTGAACATTCCAAGGCTTTAGTAAAGATGGACACTTATGTAATTATCAAACAATGAATATCATAAAAAGTGGTAGTGTGGTAATATTATAGACAGTATGTTTATTTATCTTTTTAAATGCTTTATTATATCGTATTATTGAATGTCAACAAAGCCAAAGTCCACAAATATTGTAATAGCATACCTTCTACTGATTCGATATTATGTCCAGCTTCCAGTTAGAGGGGATCTGACATCAATTAATTTCAGGGCCATCACTACTACCTAGTTTTCTTTTAGAAGCAAGCAACTCTAGACCCAAACCTTCTAAATCTTTGAATTCTGTTGAAGAAATACGAATGTATAATAATTCAGATGGGTAAAATTGTCCACAGGATTATTTCACAAGGCCATAATGCAAAGCGGTGTTGCTCTGAATCAGTGGGCAGTCACAATAACACCACCAATGGAAACCATGAAAAAACTTGCTTTCGTATTGGACTACAATTTAACGGATGTAAAGGCGTTCGTTAATTATTTACGTACACTGGATCCCCGAGGCTTGATTGAAGCGGATTCGAAAATACGTACGCGCAAGGTTAACATCTCAAATTCGTTGATCATCCAATTTGTTGTTGTTATCGCTTCAATTTTAGAACTCATATGTCTTCAAGTTGGCGTAAAGTTAGATGAATATAAAAAGGATGAAATGAATAACTTTTGGATTATAATGGAGAAAAAAATGACAAAGATTTTTCCCGTCTGTAAAAGATAAGCCAAGAATGAACCAGAAACATTCTAAAAAAATTTCTTTATTACACTGGAAAACAAAGAGATATTTTTTAATTGAAACATTTTGTATTATTCGGAATGGAAACATGTAAGCATTCCAGCTTGAACACAGATCATAGCTTCATTCGAAATGAAACATTCCCAATTCATCACTTTCTCCAAAATGGTGATTATAACACAATTGACTGCTCTATAAAGTTTCTGGGGAAACGTTTGATGAGAATCTGAATTTTGCGACACCATCAATCATCTACATAGTAATTTTTGAAACGAACAACCCACAAATATTTATCTGTCTTTCCAGGACAAAATACTTTCAATCCAACATTTTCTTCCATCTATTGACTCGAAAGCAAAGCATCCATTCATGCCGATTTCACAAGAGGAAGCAGCTAAAGCTGGAATAAAAGTCCCCTGCATGTGTGGCACTGTAAGTCACGAAGGAATCATTCTTACTGCAGGTATGTAGAATAATTGTAGAAAAAGATGATCGAATATAAGTAAATCATTCCAAAGAATAGCCACTGACATTTATTCATTAATGAATTTTACAGCCGTAAAGAAAGAAACGTTCGAAGATATCGGAAACGATCCAGAGAATCTTTTCATGCATCCAAAGACACTCACATTTATGAAGAGAAATAATGTGTGCATGGATGGTATAAAACGATATTATTTTGGTGATAAGAAAATATCATCAAAGAATATTGAGAAAACAGTTGATGCACTTAGTACTATTTATTTCACAATTGGCATACATAATGTGGTTGAAATCCAAACCAAAGTCCCAAACATTCCAATGTATTTTTATAAATTTGAATATGATATACCTGATTCAATTTTGAAAGCGGCTTTGAACATAAATACGAAAGGTACGTGATTTACCAGTGTATAAGAAAAAATTCCTATAAGATAAAATTCATTTTCTCAAATCAATGGTTATAACTGGACGGATTTTGAAGACTTTTCTCCTGTCAGACCAAATCTTTCATCGTTCTGAAAATAAGAATTCACTGACTGACCAACTACTCCTTAATAAAAAATAGAGATTGAACGGCATTCAATCATACTATTTTGAACATTTCTGATTAATTCGGTTGATAATGTTGCAAATGACATTTCAATACAGTCTAACGACCAAACATATAACATATATGATTTTACATTTCGTTTCATGATACAAAGACATAATATACAATTGTTTGAGGTATCAACAAAGCTATTTTCAATTGGAATATATGAAACATATTTACGAGTATAATATTCTGCCACATAATTATAATTTCCTATTCTCTTCAATTAGGGACATGCCATGCCGAAGATGTTGGTTTTCTATTTTATCAGAAATTGACAGAACTTCTGGATGTAAAACCACCAGTACCTGGTTCTACTGAATATCTGATTACCCAAAGATTCACTGAACTGTGGACCAATTTTGCAAAGACAGGGTATAACTTCATATTCATTTCATTACTCATACTTCATCCTAATATTAAAATTATATTAATTCTGTTGTTTGTGTTTGAAGGAATCCAACACCAAAGATAACAGACTTAATTCCAATTGAATGGACGCCAGTTGACTGTTCCAATGAGTATAAATGTTTGCATATCACCGACAAACTTGAAATGATAACAGAAGTCAACGTAACGCAACGATTGCAGATGAGCATGAAGAATAAGTTATAGTTTTATTCTTCGAAAGATAGAACGTCAAATTTCTATTCTCAATACGAATATATTTTTTCTAATTTATCAATATCAAGTTCACAATCATTATCCATAAGTGAATGAAATATACAACGAATTAGATCTCTTTATCACATGAAACAGTAGATTTGAGATTCTACTTATAGAGTATATAGATGTATCCGCGAGAAAATACTTGTTCAAACTTTTACGATAATCTTTGGTTGGAGATTGGAAATTCATATTTGTTACTTCTGAATTTAGCAGCGATTTTATCCGTTCCATTCATGAGCATGCCATTGATTAATAGATTAGAAAACGATACGTTCGGGAATCCAGCGTATAATAAAATTGTCATTCATGATAGGATTACATAGAATGATTCTATTATGTAATTTAGCTGCACACGATATTACATTGACTATGGTTTGTGCTGGCGACGCACAAAATATTCATTTAAATGTCAAAATGTGAGTGAGAGAGGTATCAATAGACCTGAATTTTTGAGCCAATGTTTAGTCTGACTCTCAACTGATAAAACATCATGCAGAATCTTTTGGACTCTTCGTGTGTCAGATCTTTTCGAAGTTTTATAATCAATCGATATGAAATCTTCTGCGAAACATTCTGTTTTATTATAATTATTATTCCATATATTGCCATTTTTGTTATCATTATAATGACTTGGGATAACAAGTATTGAGGTAATTTCTCAGGTGTTCTTCTATAATGTTGTTCAATAAAACGTGTTCCACATCGATGATTGTGCTGTTTTATACACTCAAAATATAATATCATTCTGGCCTTCGAATTTCGATACAATCAACTGATTTCATTCGATTCTCATGATTAAAGTTTCATTATCATAACAATCAGTCACTGAATATCTGTTGTGATCAATGACGATAAGATGAGATCACACAATAAAGAATCAAATAATATTCAAAGACTAGCAATGTGATACCTGATACATATCTTGATTTATTCGAAATTATATGAATGTTGAATGGATTCAAACCAAAACTGTTGATATTTCGTAAACTAATTCTACCATTAGTAAATTGAGGATCATCGTACACACAAAATTATCAACAGTCTAATGAAATAAAAGTGATACTTTCATCATTCGAAGAAAAAATGAAAATGAAATATATTATAAAAAGAACGGAGTCATGGGGTACGAAAAAATAGATAAATGTAGGGATACAATCCAAGATGAGGATCATGTAGAATTACTCTGATGATGCTAATTTTTATTAGTGGGCCAAATTATACAATAATGCAACTCGTCCAAAATTGGTGAAAGAGTCATCGTCGTATCTGTTGATAAGATAGGGATACTGACCGTCATCCGTGAGGGGGAAGAAGTTAAATCATATGGCACTGTCTGATGTATGAGCGGCAGTCAGATAACGACGAAGTTTCATTCATCACAGTTTGAAATCGTGACTAGTTGACGCATATAACAATGTGTGATCCCATAGTTGAAGTGCATCAAGGCCAATTGCGAGGAATCAATGAGAAGAATGTAAATGGTGTGGATTTTGTCGCATTCCGTGGAATTCCATATGCAAAACCACCAATTGGGAATTTGAGATTCAAGGTGAATATATTGTTGGAAAAAGTATTACTTACACTTTTCCTGCCAAAATACGGAAAACTACTCTCCTTCCATTGATAGGAAAACGATAGCAATTGTCAGTCGCAAAAAACTGTATTTTATTGAAATGGTGAGATATTTTGCGACAATTAGATGAAAATTAACGCTATTGATGATTATGATTATTAGGATCCTGAACCTATTGAATGTTGGTCTGGTATCAGAGATGCTTTCCATTTCGGTGGTCGATGTGCTCAAATCGACTTTGAAACGCGTGAGTTAATTGGTGGTGATGATTGCCTCTACCTCAATGTTTACACACCAACTCTCAACCCATCGACACCGAGAGCTGTTATGGTATGGATTCATGGTGGTGCATTCATATTTGGATATGGCGATGATGATTTCTTTGGACCAGACTATTTGATCGAAAAGGACGTTATGGTTGTTACAATAAATTATCGCCTTGGGATTCTCGGTAAGTTATTTGCTTTTATTTTAGATGATTTGAAAGTTTCTAGGATCTACAAACAAAACGACAGCATGATAATTTCGAATTGCAATTGAGTTGCGCAATGAAAAAATCACAATGAGCTTTCTATTATTTAGATGGATGATAGTGAAAGAGAATATGAACAGAAATACAAGATATCTAGATGATTTACTTTGATCTCCTATCTCAAAGAATTTCAATTGATGTTTTTGATATAACCAAGATAGATCGACTGTTTAATTTGTGAAACTATGGACCACAATTTATAACTGATATTCTTTTTTTCTGTAAAGGTTTTTTGAATGTCGAAGATGAGGAAGCACCGGGGAATCAAGGACTAAAAGATCAAGTGCAGGCATTAAAGTGGGTCCAACAAAATATCGAACACTTTGGCGGTGATCCAAACAATGTTACAATTTTTGGTGTTAGTGCTGGAGGTGCTTCGGTACATTATTTAGGAATTTCACCACTGTCGCAAGGTAACAAACTTGAGTAATATAAAATGAATTCCCGATCAAGTTTATGAGATTGATCATTTTTGGCAGGATTATTCCACAAGGTGATATTGCAAAGTGGTGATGCACTCAATCCTTGGGCAAGTTCTCCAGCGAAACCAATCGAAACAGTAACAAAACTCGCTGCGATCTTGAATAGAGATATTTCGAATGTAAAAGAATTCGTAAACTATCTACGAACACTCGATGCCCGTCATCTAGTTCGTGTGTCTGCGCAAATCCAATCACGCAAGGTGTGTTTCACTAATAAACGAAAATTATTCTAGAATCTCTGATATGACGAATTATATTCAGTCAATTTAGATCAATCTCACGCCTCTTAAAATATTCTCATTGTTTCAATCTATCCTAACAAAAACCATAAGAAACGATCAGATCATATGATTTTTACATTCGATTCACTAGTGAGAAAATTAAGAAACATATGGAAAATATGGAAACCCATGCATAAAACATCTGGACGATGATATTAAATGGAACAAAATTTATTATTCCAGGACGAAATAAATTTCATTCAACCATTCATTCCAACTGTGGATACAAAAGCCAAGAATCCATTCTTGACCGAACCCATAGAAGATGCAGCGAAATCTGGAGTTAAGGTCCCCTCCATGTGTGGTTACGTGAGCCACGAAGGCATCATTATGGTTGCAGGTGATTATGAACATTTCATACCAGAGCAGTTACATGCTCATAGTTAAGATCACTCAATGCTAACTGATAATTCATACTGTATGATGATACAACGTTTCAGGTTTGAACAGTGAAATATACAACGAAATTAACGATGATATGGAAAATTTACTTATGCATCCTAATGTATCACGATTTTTGAGTAATCACAATGTGACAGCTAATGATGTAAAACAGTTCTACTTAGGAGATGAGAAGCTGTCATCAGACAACATTGAAAAGATAGTTGATATGTTGAGCGATCTCGATTTTGTCATTGGGTTACACAAATTCATTGAAACTCAATCTAAATTCCCAGATATTCCAACGTATTTATACAAATTCGAATACGAAATACCAAATTCGCCTGTAAAAAAATTTTTTGGCTTTCCTAATTTGAAAGGTGAATGATTGCATTATTGTTCATTATGACTCTGTTTATATCATCATTTTGTATATATCGATGTTTCATCATCTCTACCATTATCAATTATTCGGAAACAGGAACTTGCCACACGGAAGAGCTGGGTTTTCTATTCTTCCAAAAGTTACCCAAGCTATTGAGTGAACAACCGCCAACACCAGGTTCTGTGGAACATGTTCTTGTGCAGAGATTTACTGAATTATGGACTAATTTTGCCAAAACTGGGTATGTATTTATTTTTATACATAATCAAACTAACGACTCACAGGACAATTAACTAATTGACTTATTTATCCATTTAGGAACCCAACACCACGTAAAACTGATCTGATTCCGATTGAGTGGACACCAGTTGATTGTTCAAATGAATATAAGTGTTTGCATATCACAGATAAATTCAATATGATTACAGAGGTTGACGTAACACAACAATTGCGCAACAGCGTGCAAAATAAATTTAAAATAATTGGATGATCACAATCTCTGATTATTGTCGCACATGTACAAATTATATTTTTTCGAATACAAATTATTATTCTATAAATACAATATTGATGGGCATTAGACACTATGCTCATATGATGTATATTGTATGCTTGAGTCATAATAAAAAAATAAAATACAAAGATGAAGGTGAAGCAAATTAACTTTTATCATGCTATGAACTCGATTGAAATTTTCGATTGTACAGTTGTACAGCACTTGCAAATTTCAATTGAATTTTTTTCACAGCTGCTGGGAAGATAAGAAATGAGGCCAATATGGAGGAGTGGAATTGTCTGGAATCTAATCATCTGTGCTCTGACCGAGGGACAAACTATTGACTCTCACTCGTGTTTCGAGGTTGTCACGAATCGAATCTGATATACTCATGGAAAATTCTATCGTTGAAGTGCATCAAGGCCGATTACGTGGAATAAATAAGAAAAATATTAACGGAGTGAATTATGTTGCATTTCGTGGAGTCCCATATGCAAAACCACCAGTTGGAAATTTGAGATTTAAGGTGATTACACTGAGAGAGCAAAGTCACCAACCGCATTGTTATTCTTGCAGTTGAAACGAGAATATATACCATCTGTTATTTGAATTCTAATTTTGAAACTGTCGACCGGATTTAAATTTCTCCGACATTTCTTCATCACTTCACGTATCAAATATCATTCTAAAATAAATGTTTTAAACTAGCAATCACATTGTTTCATTCTGCAAGAGATTTTACCAGAATGAAAAAAATTCCAATCCAATCTAGGAATAATGTAGGACTTTATTGTGAAATCATGTGCAAAGAATAATCTCCAACATTTCGATAAGTGGAAATGTAACGGTAGTGATTTGAAAAATATTTTTTTTATCGTAAACATAAGATGTTTTCCATTAATCCATCTAAAAAGTGATGTAGTCAAGGAGAATTTTCGTTAGGAATCAGAACCATTGGAGAGCTGGCCTGGTGTCAAAGATGCTTTCAACTTTGGTGGTCGATGTGCGCAATTTGATTGGATAACCCGTAGAATTATCGGTGGTGATGATTGCCTTTACCTTAATGTTTACACACCCATTCTAAATCCCTCAGTACCAAAAGCTGTAATGGTATGGATTCATGGTGGAGCATTTTGTTTCGGATCTGGTGATGATGATTTTTATGGTCCGGATTTTTTGATTGAGAAGGATGTTGTGCTTGTGACGATTAATTATCGCCTTGGGATTCTTGGTGAGTTCTCTTCTTTCCATTCCATCCAAATCAATCTCTAACATAATAAGCATGCTGATAATGATCCGAAAAAAGGCTTCATTTCAACTTATCGGATAAGGAAACCTGTAAGATTCGGAAATTTTACGGTGATGAATCTGTGTGCATAATAAGTTCGAATAATTCCCATCGAAATTCACCGATAAAAAAAAGCCCGGAAGTATATTTTGATTATTCAGGAATGAAAATTTCACCGTTGGTATCTCTTCCATCTTCGAGGTTTCCTCAATGTTGAAGACGAAGAAGCACCGGGAAATCAAGGACTGAAAGATCAAGTGCAGGCATTGAAGTGGATTCAACAAAATATTGCGCAGTTTGGCGGTGATCCAGCGAAGTTCACAGCATTAATATTTTTTTGTAGGATTATTTCACAAAGCGATTATGCAAAGTGGTGTTGCTTTCAATTCTTGGGCAAGTTCACCAGTGGGACCAGCTGAACTGGTGCAAAAACTCACAGCAATTTTGAATAAAGACATCACAAATGTGAAGCAATTTGTTGATTATCTACGAGAGCTCGATGCCGAATATTTGGTTGAAGTCGCAGGCCAAATACGAACGCGCAAGGTATGCAACATAAACGAGAAAAAATCAACCATGAATTTTCACATGTGCAAATATTCGGAATTCAGCCAAATTGCTCTTTCATCCCTCGGCATTTTTTGACTGTCTCAAATTACGGGGGGAAAAAACAGATGATCGTCTCATGAAAAAATGGAATGTACAAATCTATATTCAAATCTATTTTCGTTGATGTTTTGAAATTTCTCAGATAGTCACGCACGAGTTCGATTCTTTGGATGACAAAAATTGTTGATAAAAGCAATAATTATCACGATACACACATTAATGTATTTCATGAACGTTATATTAATAATTTCTCATGTCTTGCAATGAAATTTCTGTCCAAACATTTAGTGGAAAAATATTAGAATGCCGTTGAATTGTTGGGTTCATCTCTTTGAGTATCACCAGTACCTTCATGGGTTTTCATTTTCCCATGCGCTGATTTTCCGTACGAACTATTCGAATAAGAACATCTCTTCCAATATGTTGACCATTTTTTTTCTCTTCATTTATTCCAGGATGAAACTCTCCTAATTTATCCATTCATTCCGACCGTAGATATGAAAGCGAAAAATCCATTCCTATCAAAACCAATAGAAGAAGTAGCAAAAGCTGGAATTAATGTTCCCTGTATGTGTGGATTAACGAGCCAAGAAGGGATATTCACTATTGGTGGTAATTATTTTTATATCACATGATCTTCATTATATGTCGTAGTTGATAGCAATGAAAAGACACGAAGAATTTATCAAATTCTATCATGTGACGTTTCAGGTATGGACAATGATATGTTCAATGAAATAGATGCTGATCCAGAAAATTTATTGGTTCATCCAGTTACATCACGCTTTCTGAAACAATATAACGTGACAGTTGCTGATGTGAAACAGTTTCACTTTGGTGATCAGAAGTTTTCGTCTGAGAATATTGGAAAAATTGTTGACATACTTAGTGATATTCATTGTACTACAGGTTTACACCATTTCCTTGAAATTCAATCTAAAATTTCAAGTTTCCCAACATATTTTTACAAATTTGAATACGAAGTACAAGACTCGATGATAAAGAGATTTTTTGGATTGACTCATGTGAAAGGTGGGTAATCCAATGGATGTTTATCTTTATTGAACCTCCAATACAGCTGAATTCTATATTGCTCTTGTTCCACGCTTATACTGTTGAACATTAACCATTAGGAACATGTCATGGAGAAGAGTTAGGTTTTCTGTTCCTTCAGAAATTACCTGAATACTTGGGGAAACAACTACCATCACCAGGTTCAGTTGAACATCAACTTACCCAAAGATTCACTGAACTATGGACTAATTTCGCTAAAATTGGGTGGGTATTAGCTGCTGCAACTATTCAAATAATTCATACTGAACCGCTATTTGACTACCTGAATCATTTGTATTTCAAGGAATCCAACGCCACAGAAATCGAATTTAATTCCTGTGATGTGGGAACCAGTTAACAATTCAGATGTATACAAATGTTTGAATATCACAGACCAACTTGAGATGGGCTCAGTAAGGAACAACGTACGACAATTAGTTGAGTTCAAGAATGGAAAGTTGTGAATGACTGGTTTTCTACCAGATATAATAGTTTTGAAATATATGAAAAGACAATAATTGATAGCGTCTTTGATTGATGAATACCTGGACAAAAATACTTGTACCAATGTAATATTCAGACTCGACATTCTTTAGCTCTGCAATATTGTAATTCCACGAAATGTTGACAATTTTTGCATTCGGCAATAAGATATAAATAAAGATGTATCACGTTGATTATTTGCCCAGACTAAGGTAGAAGTACCGGTTTTGGCCATCTTTGTACCCTTTTTGGCTACTGTAAACTTCAGTCAATAAATAGAAAGTCTTAATGTTTAAATGATATTTTTATAGACTTTTGAAACCTTTACACTGATATAAATCCAATTTATAATTTTGATATATTTATAGAATGATTTGGAAATAAAGTGGCCAATAAAGATACAGTGGTCACAAACGGTACTTCCACCCTAACTGATCGAAACTCGAATGAAAGATGCAAATGTTCTTCTGCACTCATATAAATTCGAATACAACTACAGATATTCTCTATAATGAAAACCAAGCACATGATTTTCTACAAAAATTTCCACTCGTTAATGAAATTCGAATAAATCTGCCTAGACAAAATTGGAATCTGAATTTGTTTGGATTATACTTGTGGTGTTCTTATCTCGAGGTCACAACTACATAATCACTTAACAGCTCCCTATCTAGTATTGACTTAAAGATAATATTAATGATATTAGTACTCCCACTCTCATTGAATCTTGAACTTGAATAATGTGCGAAGGGAAGAGTTACTTCCTTGTCGACATAGCAACAAGCTCCTGACTATTGAGAATATATTTTCAGTACAGAGCCGTTCATTTTTGAATATAAATAAAACATTAAGTTTGAAGTTATTGAAAGTATGGATTTATAAAACAAGACAGGAATACTTCCTCCAGTCATTGTTCTTTGTTAATATTTATTGAATAACGCTATCGATAATGATTCCTATTATTTAAAATTTTCCGTTGCAATTATGCTTTATTTGCATTTTTGCATTTATTCTTGTATTTTACCTATTGCGTAATTCAAAGAATTCCGTATCATACTTTTGTTAGAGATTATTTTGCTAATCGAGGTGACTACACGGATCGAAAGTCATTCAAACATTGTTATGATTTGTTGAAAATTATTACACCTGACCAAATTTTAAGGCAAACAATTATCGAAATTGCTTTTATATGAAAGAAGTGTCATCAATTAGAATTATTGATGATACGCATCTAAACACTCGGAGGTTCAATGAATAAAATTATTTTTGGAAAAATACCAGTCGTAATAATCACTCTGGAAATTTAGAAATGCACCCCCTTCAGAAACTTCATACATAGATGAATTCATTCAAGTTCATTTTCGACAAGAAATTGTTACTCACTTCCAACGACACCATAAGTTATGAATCCTATATCAGAACATCACAGGAATTTGTTTCTAGGTAATAACAAAGTATTGTGTTCATCACGTAACACGAATACATTTTGTCAAAGCTCATCACAGGTCCAGATCGAGAAGAATTACAATACCAATGAAAAATAATGCGATGAATAAAACACTTTGTGCTTTAAATTTCTACATTCATTTTTGGAACTAAGAACAAACAAACAAATAGCTGATATCGAAACAATTCTGTCGTTTTCGATAATGTAATTTAAACCTCAATCAGTTCATGAAGGTCACTTCTATTTTTATTAATATGGGCTACACATTTTGAGCGCTAATGGCAATGCTAGCGGCACCCTTCAAGTTTTCTCTTGACCCTGAATGTAATGACAAGTTAAATCAAACTGAAAAACGCGGCTATCGAAAGAAAAATGGAAGAATTACGTCATACATGGAGGCATAAGTCACAAGTGGATAAGAAATTACACAGTCAGTAACATCCAGTTGTACGTTGAAGTTACCGCAGTGTTAGACTAACTTCATCATGGAAAATCCGGTTGTTAAAGTGCATCAAGGTCAATTGCGTGGAGTTAATGAAACAAATGTTAATGGAAAAATTTTTTCTGCATTTCGTGGTATCCCATTTGCGAAACCACCTATTGGAAATTTGCGATTTAAGGTAAGTGAAATTAAATTATCCATAATTGTTCGTGTATAGAATTGGAATAATGATGTGGCACTTGATCATTAGGACTGTGAACCACCAACACCATGGACTGGCGTGAGAAATGCTACTAATTTCGGCAGCCAATGTGCTCAACAAGATTGGATAACTCGAGCGATCATTGGGAGTGATGATTGCCTTTATTTAAATGTTTATTCATCAACTTTGAATCCACAAGTACCGAAAGCAGTCATGGTATGGATTCATGGCGGAGCATTTATATGTGGATCTGGTGATGATGATATTTATGGACCGGATTACTTGCTCGAGAAAGACATCGTGCTCGTCACGATAAATTACCGTGTTGGAATTTTGGGTATGGTTTCTTTCACGCTGGCATGAAATTTTTTCAGATATTTCTGGAAATATTAGAAAACGCACATAGCAAGTGAAGGCCCAATTTTAATTGCATAGAACAGTAGGTTGGAATAGGTATAAATTATAAATGTATGGTAAAATTGACCTTTGGATTTCGCTGAAATTTACAGGTTTGTTATTTAGAACGGCAATAATAGCTGAGTGTATGTAGAGATTAACTAATTGCAAGATGAACGAGTTCATCATTTGTTCGACAACTGATTTCTATTTTAGACATTATAATTCGTGGGAAGGAAATATTTGTTTACAATACATGGGGGAAAGGGACTGTAACGAATTCGTTTTTGATTCGTGACGATGGAGCGAAAAGTTTATAACAATAATCGAGTTAAAAGATAATTCGTCATTGAGATTCTCTGTGTTTCGGATTGTAGTTAATTCACACTCCAGTTCCAAAATTTTCCGAAATTAATTTATTATTAACAACTTCTCTCGGCTTCGAAATGAAATCCAATCCAGAAGCTAATTTTTTATCAATGTCATTGTGTATCTTCCTGATTCTTTCTCACTCTGTTTTTTTTCTTGTAATTATTAAGTGGATCGGCAGATATTTCCTCATTACATGAGGTTTCCTTCATGAATCGGCGGACTCGGTAATATCTCTTGACCTTAACTTATTTGCAAAACTATTCAAAAGAAGGTATGCGAGTGTTTACATCAGCGATTGCACAGTTAACATAAGTGACAAGTGCGCAGGAAAGAGATTTTATCGCAGCTAAGATCGTGTGTAACGATAAACTCGTTTGAGTATCGTGTAATACAGTACAAAGTCCAATTTATTTTAAGATAGTTGCTTCGTAATCATTCAGTAATGATCTCTCCAACATCTCAGTAGTTAAATAAATACTTGCAACTTGCAAGTCATAGCGGTGTGATGAGATGCGGCAGATCTTATCAAAAATCACAATTCTAAAATTGGAAAAAATAATTCCAATATTTCCAACTCGGTTGATTCCATCTTTTTTTTTTCAAGTCTGTTAATCTAGTGATGTGTTGAATTTTGCTGATGATGACTGTCGTAACAATTATTTTTCCATTTTGTAAATTTGATTTCCTCTGAAATTTCAAGGTTTTCTCAACATCGATGATGAAGAAGCACCCGGAAATCAAGGTCTCAAAGATCAAGTGCAGGCGTTGAAGTGGGTTCAACAAAATATCGCACAATTTGGTGGTGATCCAAAGAATGTTACCATTTTTGGTGAAAGTGCGGGTGGCGCTTCTGTTCATTATTTGGCAATTTCACCATTGACAAAAGGTAATGAACTTCTTGAAAATATAATCGAACTTCGAATTATTCCAATACAAAAATGAATTATTCGTAGGGTTATTCCACAAGGTGATAATACAGAGCGGCGTCGCTACAAATCCATGGGCAAGTTGTAGGAAATCACAAATGGAATCGGTCAAAAAACTTGCCGTCGTTTTAGGCAAAGATTGTGCTGACATGAAAAAATTTGTGACATATTTGAGAACAATCGATGCGCAGGAATTAGTCGAAGCTGTGACTAAAATGCTGTCGCATATGGTAAATTCTATCAACAACAAATCACAAGCCAACATACATTTTACAAAACGAATTAATGATATTGTCTTCTTCCAGGACAAAATGATGTTTATACATCCGTTCATTCCCAGCGTAGATTTAAAATCAAAAAGTCCATTTTTAACAAAATCAGTGCATGAAGCAGTGAAAGATGGAATTAAAGTCCCAAGTCTGTGTGGATATGTAAGCCATGAGGGTATAATCATTGTCGGAGGTACTCATCAATATATTTCCACGATAATCGTTCCATGAACCTCTTCATCGCTTCTTGATGACAGACTATGAGCTGAGCATCAGTTCATTACATCATCATGAAACTTGAAAGTGTCTCAAATCAAATTTATGACCATAGGCAATAAAATGTATCACTGTGTTCATGCGATCATTTTGATTCATATTACTACGACGAGTGCATAATTTCATACGGATTTTCTATTGGATTAGTACTTAGTTTATGCAATATTTCAGGCTTGACAGACGATGCCTACAATGAAATCAATGCGGACCCCGATAATTTGTTGATACCTCCACCGTTATTGCAATTCTTGAATGGACATAATGTGAAGGTTGAAGATGTAAAAGAATATTTTCTTGATGAATTGCCGATTTTGCCTGAAAATAAAGAAGAGATGGTTGATATTATGAGCGCCATTCATTTTATCATCGGAATCCACGATGTCGTTGAATCACAAACAAGGATTCCCAATGCCCCAATGTATTTATACAAATTTGATTGTGAAGACGAGAATTCGCCTTTGAAAAAATTCATGGGGCCAGGCTTGAAAGGTAAATATGATCATTTCTAATTAAAATTAGCATGACATTGCCATAATTATCAGTGAAAAGGTTTCCACGCATACAAGAGAAGCGAAATTTTGTTTGATTGAAGTGGTGTTCTCATTTGGTACTATGAAGAGGACTATTGAATACATCATTCTTATCACTTTCTGACAGGAACCTGCCATGCCCAAGAACTGTCTTATTTGTTCCGTTCTAAGAAGTTTGAATCTATCGAGTATAAACCGTTAACACCTGGATCGCTTCAACATCTTCTAATGCAAAGATTTACCGAATTGTGGACTAATTTCGCTAAAACTGGGTATTGTTTTTCATATATGTTTCATACAAATTAACATTTTATGTATAGAATGCAGAAGTTGATTAATGATTTTTTTCCATTTTTTCTTTAGCAATCCAACGCCTCGCAAAACAGATTTGATTCCCATCGCTTGGAAGCCAGTTGACCATTCCAAGGAATATAAATGTCTGGAAATAACAGATAAACTCACTATGATAACAGAGCTGAATATAACTCAACAGTTCATTAACAGCAAAACTAAATAACGACAAATTCACGGAATCAGTATTAATCTTTTCGTAGACAATTTAATTTAGGAATTTGTTTTTCATTAATTCGAGGGTTCTAAATGAAATGCAAAAGTTTATTTTTGGTTGTGGCGCACACTTTGGAATAAAGTATTCAAATATTTTTTTTTTTATTATAAATAAATACAATTTGTGTTTGAACACTACAAATTCAAGTGGTTCATTCCATTGACGTTTAGGAATTGTTGTATTACTTTTCAGGAGATAGAAGTTGAATTTTAATACTGCAGAAAATTTCGATTCATCGTGTACAAAAAGCTGCAGCTCTCTTACTGTGCTAGATGCCACCGCGTCGCCTGATTGCGTGTGGTATCCTATAGAATCGTTGCGAATTTTAAACAAGCAACGGACACGAGAAATGGCAACATAAAATGAAATGGCAGGGATGGACGAGAGGATGTGAAAGGAATGAAGAAGGTGACTGCTTGCTGATCACAGATCACTCGCTCTGTAACGTGCGTGTAGGAATGAATTTCATTCGAACTGCATCAGTTTTGAGAATGTTGAAATGAAATTATCAATATTGTGAACAGTGACAAAAGTTCATGGAGATTTATGTTCAACCATAAAAACTATTATCCTATATTTGGAATTTTTGTCGAAAAGTTGTGAAAAGTTTTGTGAAAAGTTGTGTTTTCGTATTAATGTTTCGTAAGAAAAAAAAAAAAAAATATTCCTGAGAGTGTCGTGTTTATGATAGCGAGAAATTCGATTCATTATTTCACACTCTATTCGTGTTATCTTATTTTTACTTGCACCCGGTGGGACGCTGTAATTAGCGTTGTATTAGGTCAAGAAGAAACGAAGTCGCAGTATCAGAGTAGCCTGAGGCAACAAATTTTTTTTTAGTGTCCATATTATTTGTTCGCTCTAGAGTTTAGTCTAATTATCGTTGTAATGACGTGTATTAATTTCAATTGCATTTCTGTTGTGAATTTCATCCCGAAATAGTTGGGATTTTCATGGGAGTTGTCTCGTTAGTCATCGAATTTTTCCTATTCTTTGAAGAAAGACAATTGCATACGACTGTCTCCAACTTGAAAAGGATTCCAGAATGAAATTAAACGTACTCAAAATTTCTGAAATTTATTGTGTCTTTCGAGTACTTTTGAAGAATTTCCGAGCTAAGATATTCACGTGCTCCACATTGCGCAAGTGATATTGTCAACAAAATATATATGAAGAATTTTCTAACAATGTTTCATAACTTTCACGAAGAACTCATGGAAGATATGAGTAGAGGTTACGCCAGAGAACCCTTGACATTTTCTTTATTTCGAATAACAGAAATGCTTCACCTCTAAACATACTGATGAAGAGAATTGAAATGTAACCACTGCATTTCCAAGATTATTTCCTCCAACTAAACTCGATTCATTATTTGTTCACGTTTGAACGATTGTGATAATCCAAATTTTTATACGTAGATCCAATTATTGAGAGAGTAGAAAATACCCCAAAAATTAATAATTGGCAATTCATAGCTTTTGTTAATCTCTTCATGGTATTTTTTAATTCTCATAAAATTTTACAAGAGATCAATCATATAAATCAAGAATAGATGGTCCAATGTAAGTGATTTGTTGAATTGAGTGTGAATAAAGCAATCAAAACAATTGCAAGAGGAATGGACAGTTTTTCAAACTTTGACTACTTTTTATCTTTTTATACTTTCAAGATATTAATTAATTATTGGGGTATTAAGCTTCATTTTTATGACAAATCCTTATTATAGCTTGACAACATTAACAAATTCATATCCATCCAATTAATGCAACAACTATTGTATTGTCGAGGCTCCTTCTTTTCGTAGTTACCTCGTAATTTTGGATGTATGTTTTTTTTGGATGAATGAAAGAGGTTGTGGTTTTCACCAAATGCACATTACTCGTGTTTTTAGCCATCAAACATTGTAGATTTTATTGGCTCTTGTGGGAAAAGCCTTGCAGCATAAAAACCCACGACGTATTTTGAGTTGTTATGGTTTGTATACAAGGCCCGTTTGGCTTGTACCATTGTGATCTCGATATTTTCGTATTTTATTTCATGTTATTTGTTTATTGATCTCGATTTTGGTTACTGATATATGGCCAAGGGTCGAAGAATCGAAGACCGTATGGCCGTTCACCCGACCGCTTGACCATCGAATGCGTTTTTTTCTCTGTTGAGTCGTGTGGGAAAAGGTCTGGGGCCCTTTCGACGGCGTGACACCGACGACCGTCACTCGACGGACGACTACGATGCACTGTCATAAAATGCATATGTGCACTCTCGCCCACTCGTTCACCGGAGATTTGGAGTCCAGTAAAATTACGGCTCACAATGGAAAAAATAATCACTAAATTATGTAGTTTGGAGATTATGAAGGATCGATAGAGGGGTGTATTCTGAGCATACATTCCAATTTGGAGGGATCTGTCGAGGTCAGCTCAAGGTCATTTCAATGAAAACGCGTTTAATTCGATATCTCGAGAACAGTTAGTGTTAGGCCAAAAATTGTGAAGACCTTTTCTCTTCTAAATTAAATTTACTAACTTTTTTATCTGAAACTTTTTTTTTATCATCAATACTTTTCAACTTATCACTTCCGAAATCATTGTAATCATTCAAATATCATTTAAATATTGTACTTCTTCAATTTGGGTATTTTTTATTCTATTCAATGGGATAATAATGTGAATAAGGATTACAAAAAGAAGGAAATGAATAATTGAAACTGTTCCACACATTTATTGATAAAAAAATAGATCATAAAATTTGTGAAATCAAGCACCCGAGGTCGATGGAAGTGATTCGTTAATATTAAAGGCCCTGACGGTATCCGGGCATACGTCGTCCTCGTCCATTGCGTCAAAAATATTATCGTCGACAATATTGGCGATATTAGAACCATAGTTCTCTTGGCAATTAGTGCAAATTACTGAGCAAAACAGGCCGGCCTTTCTACATCCGAACGATTTGTCGCAGTTGGTTTTGCATTTGCACGCAATCGATGTGAGTAAATCTTCCGGAGCTGGTTTCAGTGACATATTTATCGGCTCTAATCCACGGAGGGTGCGACGCCAGCCCCACTCCTCCGGTTCCAGATAATTTTCGAGCCAGTATTGTACTTGGTAGTATCACCTCAACAAGTGAAAAAATGCGGCATCAGAGGTAGGAGGAAGGGATTCTAATTTAACCCTCCCACTGCCTGCCATTTTTTTGTATCCCTTATAACGGAGCTCGTTGAAATTAGTACAATTCGTGTCACCTGAAGCCTTGCGATACAAATTCAAAATGAATTGTTCGCCGTTTGAAGCGCGAGTTGTTTTATCTGCTTTATCATGTAGAAAACGAATCGCTCAAAATTTTTGCACCTGAATTCGTTAAGCAAATAAATGTGCCAAGACGTTGTCGTTCGGACATTATGATATGATCACGGTACTTGTTGATTAAGTATTTTTTTATGGTACGGATGTCCAATTCTTCAGCGATATCGATTTGGTCGATTATTTCGGAAAGTTTGAATTGGCAATCATCATCATTCGTTAGCATGTAATTGTATATTGCGTCAACAACTTCGTCGATGTTTCCACAACTGCGTCCTCTTTTTACTCCCCTTTTCGGTTCAGCCGTTAAACGAAGCCAGCATTTTTGATGGTATCTTGCACCTTCACCGACATCATCAGAAACTTCTCGCATACGCGCAATTACCGACTGAGATAATTCATCATTTCGATGCTTTAATATCGAAAACAAAGATTTCTTCACCGCTGAAAATGACTTTACCGTACTTACACGTACTCGTTGCTTGAAGCGTACGCGTTGATTCATTTCTCGGATGTTTTCTGGGATATTTTCAGTGCAAATGAAGCACCTATTTTGAAAATCGAATTCCTCTTCTTCTGCTGCGGGCAAAGGTGTCGACGATTGCGGTGACGATGAAGAGTTCGCTGACAGTCTTCGCTGTACAACAGCTGCAGCAGCTCTCTCATCTCCATACTGTATTTGACACGAAGAATGCACCCTAATATAAAAATGAATAACAATAAATTTTAATATATCTATATTAGATGGATTGTAATTGAATGTAATTTTTGAACGCGGATTTTAATATTAAACTGCTTTCGTGGGAGAGTCAGTTTTTGAGGATCCTTTGTCCCTACCGCCTTAGCCAAAAATTTTATCTGATTGAAATTTTGATTGCTATTTTGTGATAGAATTAAAATGAGAAAAAATTCCGGAACATTTGGCATTCTATAAGCAACAATTATCAATAATAATATTGCCCAAAAGTTATTAACAAATTGTTGACACAAATAATTATTGAAGAATTACTCCATAAGTTCTTTTTTTTCTTAAACAAATCAAATACGTTAATTTTTCTTAACGCATATGAATTTTTTCAGAATTTTCTCTCTATTTTAAAATATTGAAAAAAGTATTCTAAATATAAACCAAAAATTACCAATTTTGTATATACTTTTGCACACAAGTTTATCGCTGGCTTTGGAAATTTTCGAAGGCACTAAGCCAAAAAATACATAAATATAAACATACAAAAAATACATACAACAATACATAAATAAATTTGAAATTAGAAAATTTCAAAACGGGAATTTTAAAATAGAGAGAAAATTCTGGAAAAATTCTTATGCATTCAGAAAAATTGCGGTATTCGATTTGTTCAAGAAAAAAGAAAATTATGGACTGATTGTTGAATAATTATTTGTTAATACAATTTATTAAAAACTTTTACGCAATATTATCATTGATAATTGTTGTTTATGGCATGCCAAATGTTGCTGAATTGTTCCACATTTTTATTGTATCACGAAAAACGAAAAATTTCAATCAGATACAATTTTTGGCTGCGACGCAATATGGGCAAAGCATCCTTATATTCGATATACGTTTGTCAAGAAAAATAAATACCAGGAGTAAACACCTACTGGAAGTGATATTATTATTGGAAAATTTTGTAATTCTGAAAAATATTTTTTATAACGGTAGAAAAATAATTAATATTACCTTAAACTTGATAGCGGTGTTAACATGCGCTCATGTTCCTTATCTCCCCTTATTACACTGGCTTTTATAAGTGTTTGAATCCGTTTTTTTTTCACCGTAATCACTTCTCCTTCACTTAACGTTTTGCTGCATATAAAACAATCTTCCATTTTCACTTCATGCAGCAGTAAAGCATGTTAAAATATAGAAAATATTCGATTTTCAATCCGCACTGCGTAGAAGCCAAGAATATACTGAACGACTGAGGAACGCTTATGCTCACTTTCACTTCCCTTTACCCCGACCCCTTCCTAGGCTAAAAATAGATTCCATTGGACAACGGTTACCCCAGTTATACGAGAGTCGAGGAACAGATGTCCCTTATCCGCACTATGCACGCGACAGTGTGTCTGTGAATACGCGTCGCGACAATGGCGCGGATTTCGCTCAGTAAAGTAAGGTATAACTCCGAAGATATTGGCATTACAGAAAAAAGTGTAAGAAAAAAGTTGTTCATAATTAGTTGTTCTACAACTTTGATTACAGGTAAAATTTCATAAAATTGAACGATTGGGGAGAAAATGGCGAAAAACAAAAAATAGGGAGAAAAAAAAAGTAAAATTTTTGCCTTTCGGAAGTGATAAGTTGAAAAGTATTGATGATAAAAAAAAAAGTTTCAGATAAAAAAGTTAGTAAATTTAATTTAGAAGAGAAAAGGCTGTCACAATTTTTGACCTAACACTAACCGTTCTCGAGATATCGAACTAAACGCGTTTTCATCGAAATGACCTTGAGCTGACCTCGACAGAACCCCCCAAATTGGAATGTATGCTCAGAATACACCCCCCTATCGATCCTTCATAATCCCCAAACTACATAATTTAGTGTTTATTTTTTTCGGTAATTTTACAGGACTATTGGCATCTCTGTTGACGCGAGTTGGACGAATGGGGCTAGCGAGCAAGATCGCAATGGTCCAGAGCAAACTACCCTGAGTCATCGAACAACTATTGATTCAAGCAAGTCAATTATCAAATGCTTATGTTCCTCCGTTGAATATGAAGTATCTAATTGTAATTAAAACACTCACCTCTTAAGCCGCAATCCATTTTTTGGATGTAGAATTAATCCAGTCTAGAAACCTTATGTGTGCATAACTTTCAAGATAAAGTTGTATAAACAACTGTTAGCCTGGCTGTCAAACTATAGTTCAAATAGATGAAATAATACACCGTCACACAATGAGATAAGAATTCATTTCACTACTCATGATGATTTGTGAATATCTTGCCAGTTATCAGCAAACTTTAAACGAATGACGTCCAGTGATAAGCAGAGACGATACGTCGCCAGAGATCACACGCAATCGATCAAATTCTGAGTGAGAAGCGGACTCACGATTGAGACAATTCAGTTGCGCGTTGTTTTTCCTGCAGTGACAAACTTATTATTCGATAAAAATGGAGAATGTGATTGTTGAAGTTCAACAAGGCAAATTGCGTGGAATTAATGAAAAAAACGTCAATGGAATGTGCTTTGTTGCATTCCGTGGTGTCCCCTATGCACAGCCACCAGTTGGAGATTTACGATTTAAGGTATCTTAATTGAAAATGTTTGTGACTTATGTATTATAAAGATCGATAGAAAATTTAAGTGCATAATGATTAATCAACGGAGGTTTTATTTTCTATCGGAAAATGAAGTAGAAATGAGATCTAATGACTTCACATTGGATAATCATTTTCTGTACGACCGGGGGATGGTTTTCTATATTATAAAATGAGAAACAGAATATAACAATGTCATTATCGAATCACCGTTAGAGATGAACTTTTCCATAAAATCATGTCAAATTGATGTCACGATAGTTCACAAGACCTGGCGAGGTATTCGACTTTAAAGTTGAAATTGTTGAATGAAAATTTTTACAGCTTTTCAGTCCTTCCACTATTCGGCTTTCAATTTTATTCCAATATGATCACTGATAAGAATGAACATGGGTTGACTTAACACCCCTAATCACAAAATGTTCAAACAAATTTTTTTACTAAGTATCAAGGGAAACTGATCATAGAATTTCATTGCCTCCACTGATTTATCTGTTTATGACCAGAATCCTCGATTAATTGAAACTAACTTGCAAAGCAATCCTCATCTTACTGAGAGTGCACTTCATTTTTGAGGACTAATTCACATTTAGAAAGTGTTAATGATGAAAATAACTGTTAGGACTCCGAACCAATGGTGCCATGGTCAGGCGTGCGGGATGCTACTAAATTCAGTAGCAGATGTGCTCAACATGATTGGATATCTCGTAAAATAATTGGTAGTGATGACTGTCTCTATCTGAACATCTATACCCCTACTTTACACCCACCAACACCAAAGCCTGTCATGATGTGGATACATGGTGGCTCTTTTGTTTCGGGATCTGGTGATGATTTCATACTTGGGCCAGATTACCTAATCGAGAGAGACATTGTCCTTGTCACAATAAATTATCGTGTTGGAATTTTAGGTAAAAGCGATTTGCATGTCTCAGCAATTTGCTTCGTTTTTATCTTTCTAAACGGATCAATAATTGCATGAAAAATGATTTGACATCTCCTTCACTTTTGAAAGGTTTTCTTAATATCGAGGATGAAGAAGCACCGGGAAATCAAGGATTGAAAGATCAAGTGATGGCACTGAAGTGGATCCAACAAAACATTGCACCATTTGGCGGGGATCCAAACAATGTCACCATTTTTGGACACAGTGCCGGTGGTGCTTCCGTTCATTATCTAACAATTTCACCATTGGCACAAGGTAAGAAGAAAATGCCTCTGCAGAAATATAATATCAAAATGCAGAATTCAACATTATGTTTGTATATATATTTGCGTAATGTTATCAATCAGTAGTTTGAACGTCCTCAAACATATTTTCAATGTGCATTAAATAAACTCAACTAAAGGATGAATGAATGAATGAGCGTATCAGCTACTCAAATTCATCCTGTTGAAATATTCGATGTGATCGATGTTGATAATGGGTTCGAATGAGATACTTTAACTTTTCCAAACCTGATATACTGAATTTATTTATAATAATTGATCTGGACGTGCCCCATTATACTCTACATGCGCAAAGATAATCAATCAGCCAATCAATTTAAATCACTTCAATATACAAAGCCTGTCTAAAATCCCGTAACCAATTATTATCAGTTGGTACATCAGATGGAGTATTCGCTCTCCAATAATGAGGTCAATAGTTTATATCTCATCAACGGTTGGAATTTTTTTAGCTTTGATCGATTCACTTCATTAATGACTATAAATGAGTACATGAAGGTGGTTGGCTCGATAGAAAACTCGAGGAAAAATGAATCGATATAGACTTTGGAGGCATTTTTTTTTTCTTTTCCACGTGATTCACATAATTTATCCATTTTGGAGGGCAATAAATATTCTGAGGGAAATTTCTTTCATAAACTTTTAATTCTCTCAATTAATCTCGCTGTTAAGTTTGGCTCACACTGGGAAAACCTTTTAATCTTTTGTTTGTGAAACACCTGATTGACATTGCAACACAAATCCGAGAGTTTATTTACAACATATGTTCCCTGCGTCTATTCCGCCGAATGAATTTATATATTTCTGCTTCATTTATAGGATTATTCCACAAGGCAATAATTCAAAGCGGCATCGCTACAAATCCCTGGGCGAGTTCACCAAAGCCATCAATAGAGCCAGTGAAAAAGCTCGCTACGCTATTAGACAAAAATATTGCTGATATGAAGGAATTTGTGAACTATCTGCGATCATTGGATGCGCATTTTTTAGTCAGAGCTGAGTTGAAAATTCGATCACGTCAGGTAAACCAAATTTCAAAACTTATCCGACTTTGAAATCTTTATCTCACAACAGTGGAAATAACAAATCAATATATTCAATTGATGCACTTTTTAATACTACTGTGAATATTACTTTAATTCCTCAAACTAGAAATTTACTTATGATATTTCTGGACATTTAATAATGTCATATGAAATGAATTCTAATAAACTTTAATAACACCTCAACATTTTCAATCTATTCGAGGATTTTCCAAGTGTTATAACATCGATATCGAAATACCACTGACACATTTAATTCAATGCAAAATTTACATAATTTTTATTATTAAAGCTTCATTTATTCACAGTATAAAATTGTTGCATCAGCAAGTTCGCAACCCCATAAATAGACAATTCCAATAATAGTAATGATAAATTATTGATATTTGTTGGATGAATCTTCTTATACATATTTTTCTAGGATGTCATATTGTGTATAAATCCATTCATACCATCATTGGATTTGAAAGCGAAAAATCCTTTTTTGATACAACCAGTACAAGATGCAGCAAAACTTGGGATTAAAGTTCCATGCATCTGTGGATATGTTTCACATGAGGGATTGGGACTTGCTGAAGGTATAAATAAATTATTTGGTGAATGATGAGGATGACAACTACATGCACCCAATACAATTCATCGTTTTATGTTTTATCATTATGTTCAGAAGTGATAAAACGAGCAATATGTACATTGCTTGATTACAGTCATGACGAAAGAGACTTTCGATGAGATTAATGCGGATGTAGAAAATTTGCTGATTCATCCAAATACTCTCAAATATTTGAAACAGCATAATGTCACTGTCAAAGATGTTAAACGATTCCATTTTGGTGACGAAGACATTTCATCAAAAACTGCTGAAATGTTTTTTGATATGCTGACCACAATTCATATCACCATCAACATTCATAATTTCATCAGCAATCAATCGAAAATCCAAAATCTTCCTATATATGTTTATAAATTTGAATACGAAATGGAGAAGTCGTTGATGAAGAATTTTATGGGTACCAACATGAAAGGTATGAAATACGAAAATGAGTAGTTCTACAGAAAAAATTTAAATACGGCTTCGTTTTAACTGAATAATTCCGAAAATTTCCATCTTTTTTTCATGGGTGCGAAGCCTTGCATGACTATTTTTTCAAGCGAAAAAATTTTGATGTGACATAAAATTTATAATTTGCTTTTATTTTTTGATTAGGAACTTGTCATGGTGATGAGCTGGGTTTGCTATTTCATGCGAAGTTGGGTAGAGTTGAGGATAGGCATCAACCAGCACAAAATTCTATTGAACATCGTCTAATCCAAAGATTTACTGAAATGTGGACTAATTTCGCCAAAATCGGGTACGACTACAAAGCAGCTATGCAAATTCATTATTATTTTGAGAATGTAACTGATACGTTGATTCAATATCTGCTGTAGGAATCCTACACCACAAACCTCACATTTACTACCCATTATGTGGAAGCCTGTTGACAGTTCAGAAGGATTTAATTATTTAAAAATTACCGATAATCTATCAATGGAAATCGAAAAAGACATAACTCAACAAATGGTCGATAGCAAAAATAGAAATAAGAGTTTGTAACAACAAATCATCAGTAAGCATTGCGTTGCATGTTAACAAATCAATTAAATTCCCAACGACTGAATGGAATTCTGATGGTAGAATTAGCATACCAATATTATAAACACAAAGAAGGCTATTGAGGAAATATAAAACAACACTGTGTACTTAAGATATGCTGTGTCCAGATTTGTATAATTGTTTGGCGTTTGCATACTCAACCAATCAACGTAAACACTCACTTCTTATACGTAAATTGGTTCATTCCTGTCATAACAATGAAGGGTTCCGTGATAATTGCTCTAATTTTGGCAATATCTCAATTTTCAGACTTAGATGAATTTGAAATTTTTCAACTTTGAACAATATTTACCAAATGATTTCAGATTTCCAAAACATGGGTAATCAAATGATCCATCAATCTTTATTTTTACCTTTCCCATGCGTGTTTCGGAAGAATATTAACTCCAATGGAATATTTACATGTTTTTTTCTGACACGGCAATACTTTTTAATATGTGGAAAGGATTATTGATCATTGTTGAGAATACTGACCAATTCTACCCATAAATGATACACGTTGATCTTAAATTGAACACCTATCGCTTATCAAAATATTCTGAAGAAACTCTATAGCGTATTTCATGATCTTAATGACGAAATGTGATAATCCAAAATTGAGAACATATACACTGAGGCGGATTCTCATTTAGTCATACGACAATTGATAAAAGTATAAAAAAATATTATTACCATTTCAATTTTATGATATTAAACCTTTTGACTACAAATTCCATGAGAGATAAGGTAAAAAACGGGATTTATGTTATTTCAAGTGAAGTATAGCAAGCCAATAAACTCATACACCATAGTCTAGACCGGCCACTTGGTTCCACTCGTACACCTACTCCACCTCGAAAACCCGGTCAAGTGCACTCACAACATTATGTAGTTTATTTTCTCTCCTCCAGAAGAACATTAAATGCGCAGGTCTGTGCAATGTGGAATATATTCAAGAACGTATTTATGTATGTATAAATTTCAAGATAGTAGCGGCATATGACATCGATGTAGGCAGGTTATGAAACAATGCAAATGAATAAATCAGAATATTTTATAGTATGAAAAAAAAATTTATCTTTTTGTTGACTTTCGCCTCATCAAGTAGACATCGCATATATATTTATAAATATTCTTTTGGTTAGCTGCAGCACAATGGAAGTTGACTTTGTGTGAGATTTACTTGTTTTCTCATAAGAGTCGGTCAGTGATGAACGAGATCAATACGTCACATGTAATTGTCAATATTTGGAATTGGAATCAGCTGTTTCTAATTGGAACGAGCCCTCGGATGATTGCATCTTTGCTACGGTGCAAGACTCAATTACGCCATGTAGGATGTAACGAATGGAATGCAGTAAGAAAAACGAGTTAGTGTTAGTGAGAAAAATATCAGTGGAATGAACTTTGTTATTTTTCATGCAGTCCCATGTGTGAAACTATCAGTTGAGCGTTTGCTATGAGAAGGAATATTTGAGGGATAATCATCATGCAGGTGTTCGGGAAGTTCTATCACATGAAAACTTGTATGAAGATTTTTTTTATTACTGAATAATACCAAATGAAGTTAAGCGTGAAGAACTCTATGACATTCAATGATCCATGTGTACAATTCGATGGATCTTTTCGATAGAATTAATGGCAGAGATGATAGTCTCTATTTCGAAATTTATTGACGAATGTTACACCCAACAGCGCCAATTGTTATCATGGTATAGATTTGCGAAAGATAATTTATCCCGTTAAGAATATTCTCATCAAAAATCCCTTGACATTTTCCTTCATTAATACCATGATCAAATATAATGAGAATTATTTTTCGAATGATGTCTCTTGACATGACGTTCGAGCAGCCACTTCATCTCATACTCAGGGTGAAACGAACGGCCCTGTTATCAAGACATTCATGATTATTCAATTAGAATGTTTCTAAAATAATATGTGCTCATCATATTAGATTCACGGTAATTGCATTTCTGAATATAATGGTCATGTTATAAGAAGGCTGACATCAGCTTTATTTCCAAGCTATTCATCATTATTTTGAAAAATTCTAGGTAAATACTCATGTGATTACAACCAATTCCACTATTTTTCCGATTCGAACATTATGCCAAACGTCATAAACTGCTAGCTTGTTGCCACGAAAGAATTTGATATGAGATTTATATTTTTTTAGATTCGAATTTGAGTTTATTAATACGTGAATTATTAACTTATTATCTCATGGTCCCTAGACTTTTCACTGTCTGTCTCACGCCTATAAACACGAGTCAACACTCGCAATATCTTGATAACTTCGATATCAACATTAATTATCCGACTGATATTATCCAAGATGACTTCAGATCAACATGATCAAATATCTCGTTGGAAATTGTTATCCGAAGATACGACGGATTAATTTAGCCTCTTCCAGATGAAAGGTACGAGGTCAAAAGTTCATATCTCACCAAGAGCTGAAATTTTTCTAGTACTTCCTCAATCGATCTGATGAATTATTCTACTCATCAAGACCAAGTTGATGAAATCTCGAAATAGCTTCAAGAAAATAAATGTTGCTATTGACATTACAATGAAAAAAGATGAAAAAAGCATGTGATTCTAATTAATTGAGGAATTCACCAGGAATTTCAAAGAATATTTCACACTTTCTGCCATTTTACTGCAAATGTCTCTTAGCAAAACTATACATTTACTAAATACCGAATGCAGAAGGAATTTGAAGGATAATTTTTGATATGGAAAACGTTTCCACTTCTATCGAATCGTTAAATATTCATTTTACAATGTGGAATAAACACCCTCAGAGTTTTGAATATGGAATCATATCTTTCTTCTTTCTTTTACTTTTCTATCACTATAGAAGATTTGTTGTATTTTAAGAGTTTGGATGACTACAAGGAAGTGGCCAGAGAACGCAATATATGATTTAAAAAAAAACGTTGCACACTTGCTGTTTACTTGTACAATTATGTATACAGATATGAAATTTTCAATGCCACATTAATAAAATAACACGGAATATGCGTTATTGCATGTGGGAGTGTTGGTCAATAGAGTCATGCACCATAATTTGAACTTTACAGTTGATTCTCATCATACAAATACCCTTTTTTAAGAGTGTGGTGTACTGTCCTGTCGTTGACATCGGTTTCATATCAGTGAAAAGAGGAAGGTCAGTTCATCGCCTTAAATATATTCAAGAACACATTTATGCATGCAACAATGTCGAGATAAAAGCAATATGATATGATAGCATATGCATGTCTATCATAATATAGTTTCAATGAATAATTCAAACACGTCGTTGGATATAATGGGTTGGCGATTCATTTTCGTGATTAATCATCAAATACTTCATCAGCCAGCTTTTGAATCGCAACACTTTGATGATGTGCAAAAACGGAATTTAACATGCAATTACTCTAATTCCCAGAGGATTTACAATTTGGAATTTCAAGCGATCAGTTGAACGTTACATCTCTGGAAGACTAATTTCATAATGGAAAATTTACTGGTCAAGGTACATCAGGGCTATTTACGTGGAGTTATTGAGAGAAATGTCAATGGAATGAACTTCATTGCATTCCGGGGGGTACCATTTGCAAAACCACCAATTGGACCACTGCGATTTAAGGTATTTTGTCAAATCTATTTTCAATGAAGCGTTTTTTTATCCTTAGTGAGTGATTTTAGGCGTAGAAAACATAAAGAGGAAAGACTAAGCCGAATTCAATTATCTTTCTATGAATAGTTTATCAGGCAGTTATAGTTTCGTTTGTCAATGTATTATTTGGTAAGTCAAACCGCGAACGATATGAAAGAGAAAAAATTTGTAAAACATTTATTCAAGAATTGTATTAATAATTGTCATTCATATATTTTGAGAAAACTCTATAAGTGACGTAACTACAAAGCATCATTGAATTGAATTGCTTTTTTTCATTCTGCATTTATGTCATTCTCAAGTACCTATTGGTGAGGGGATAAAAAAACCATTGATTTCTATGTCATTGTGAGTTCATCTCGCTATTGGTGGATGATTTGAACTTGAGAAAAGTGAGGACTGTTAATTGTCAGGATCCTGAACCAATGACGCCTTGGTCCGGCATTAGAATTGCTACAAAATTTGGTAACGCATGCGCACAATGGGACTGGGTGACAACGAATGTATTTGGTGATGATGACTGTCTTTATCTTAATATCTACACAACAAAGCTACGTCCAACGATTTCGAGGGCTGTCATGGTATGGATATACGGTGGATCATTTATTTCTGGATCTGGTGATGATTTTTTATTTGGACCTGATTATCTTATCGAGAAAGACGTTATACTGGTCACGATCAATTATCGTGTCGGAGTCTTAGGTAAAAGGATACTAAATAACTTGCAGGATTCTTCTATTATCGACTCTAATATTTTTCATTCTTTTAATGCGTCGACAATTAAATGAACAATGATTCGATATAACAATCCTACTTCCAAGGATTTCTCAATATCGAGGATGAAGAAGCACCGGGAAATCAAGGATTGAAAGATCAAGTGATGGCACTGAAGTGGATCCAACAAAATATTGCACAGTTTGGCGGCGACCCTGATAATGTCACAATATTCGGACATAGTGCTGGAGCTGCTTCAGTTCATTATTTAACGATTTCACCATTAGCACGAGGTAATAAATATTGAAAGATGCCACAACAGTAGATTTGAAAGAACTTAAGAAATCATGTGGAAAATAGATACATAAATATTTTCGGATTTTTATCAAATATGAAAACAGATGTCTGCGCGAAGAAAATTTAGTTTGCAAAAAATACGATTTTCACAAATTTTGCAATAATTTCAATATTTGTAAATAATTTTACGGCTGTAGTGTATAATGAGATATGGTGCAAGTTGTAATCAGTTTCTGTACAATAATTCATATCATAGCGAACGAGAATGAGATCTGTAAAAAAAATATTTTATGCAGGATTATTTCATAAGGCAATCCTACAAAGTGGTGTTGCGTCATGTCCTTGGGCGCAGTTACCACAGTCACCAACAGAACCTGTGAGGAAACTCGCCAAACTGTTGGGTCAAGACCCGATTTGTTTGAAGGAATTTGTGAATTATCTGCGAACACTCAATGTTCATGATATAGTAAGGGCTGCGCAGAAAATTCAGACACACGAGGTAGATATTACATATCGTTATGGTAAAGAGAATATAAATCCAAAGTCCAATACCGATTGTTTTTTCTTTATGATTCATAATTTTCACATTTTTAATGCAGGAGAAATTATTATATATTCACCCATTCATACCAACGTTGGATCGGAAAGCACGAAATCCATTCTTATCAGAAGCAGTTGAAGAGGCGATAAAAGTTGGAATCAAAGTTCCATGTATTTGTGGATATTTGTCGCATGACGGATTAGCAATAAACATGGGTATGAATGAACCAATGAAATTAGAATTGATATAGTAGCTCGTTAAATTAATCGCAATGTTATGCCCAATATTTTGTCATTTCAAATCTGTGAGTACAAAGAAAATAATAATTATCAGAGCCTTTTGCATTTTGTATGTTGCAGTTGTGAAAACAAAAGAAACATTCGATGAAATTAATGGAGATGTTGAGAATTTATTGATTCATCCTACCTCACGACGATTCTTGAAGCAAAATAATATCACCATCGAAGATGTGAAACGATTTCATTTTGGTGACCAAGAAATTTCGTCACAAACCGCAGAACAATTTTTCAGTATGAGTTCCACAACTTCATTCTTTGCGCATATTGGCGATGTTATCATGATTCAATCAAACAGATCGGAGGCTCCGATGTACGTTTACAAATTCGAATACGAGTTGAAAGATTCTTTAATGAAGAAATGGTTAGGCACCAACACGAAAGGTAACCAATATCTTTCATATAAGGAATGTTTTTCAGAAAATTTGCGGTTAGTTACTGTTGTGTTTTCTCATCATATGTTACACGAGAATGATGAGTTGTGCAGAAGAACATAACAAATCGCTAATATAATAACAACGCGATGAACATAATCACGTGTAGCAAAATGACAACAAACCAATTTCAATTGTCAACCTTGCGTCATTCTTGAATTCTAAATTTACTTGATTTTCTTTCGAAGTAAATTATGAGAATCAAGAATCTGATTATCATGAAATGAGAAACATTCTGCTTGTGGAAACTCCAAACTTACTGAAAAATAATTCTAATCAAAAATTGAGTTTTCTGTCTACATCATCTCAGAGTCATTAATTTACTTTTCGAAGACAGTATGTCATAAAATTTTTTCTGGATCTTTGATTATTCACTGGCGCTGAAAACAGCAGAGTGATCTAACAGCTGAATGAAAGCAGAAATTTCCTATTTTTCTAACATTAGAACTAAAGTTGATTTAATAAGCAGTGAAAGTTTTTATCGAATACTCTTAAAGGACCATTCTTGAACCATCATTTCACATTGACTACTTTAGTGATAATCATTTTTGTAAAATGTTCACTTAGGAACTTGTCATGGAGATGAATTGGGATTCATATTTTATCCAAAGCTAGGTGGGGCTGGAGATAAACAACCACCAGCACCTAATTCTACTGAACATCGTCTAGTCCAAAGATTCACTGAAATGTGGACTAATTTTGCAAAAACTGGGTGAGTGTTATTATCTTCTATATTCGATTTCTCATAAACAAGTTTATTTCATGCAGTTGATTATTCTTCTCCCAGGAATCCAACACCCCAAATTTCGGACTTGATTCCTATCGCGTGGGAGCCGATTGAGAAATCAGTGAAAGAGTATAAATATCTGAAAATTTCTGGTGAACTCAGCATGGATAAAGAAGAGTACATGATACAACGATTAATCGAAAGCAAAAATAACATTGTGGATTGATTAATAGAATTGTTCATTCGAATGCGGTGGTGTGTAAGAGGAACATATCAATTTTTTATAAATTATTGAGAGGGTCATGGAGCTTGTCTAAACTGTGTCATGATTTCAATTTTCAATAACTAAATTTCTTCCTCTGGAATAAATAATTATTGAGATCGATTATTTTTCGCTTCAATTTCATAGTGTCTCAGTGTGTGTCTGTGTGCGTGTGTGTGAGTGAAAGAGAGAGAGAGAGAGTTTGTTACAATTTATTCATATTTTATGTTATTGAAATTCTTGATTCTTTCCAACGATTTCAACATATTCTCCAAGTACCCCAATGTCCCTAATGGAGAGAGAATTCCTAGGGCACGTCACCATATGGTGAAGGTTCGATTCACTGCCCGATCTTTCGATATTCGTCTCATAATGAGTTGAGATATCGATAATTCGCTACCTCCGTCTCGTAAGTGGTATTGAGTATTCAAACAGGACTGAGTATCTCACTCTAAGAAAGAATTTGGGATATTGATTGCAACACTAAAAAACAAGGGAAAACAGTATGGAATGAATGTTGATCCCCCCATAGAAATACCCGCCCTCAAGGATTTTGTCGAGTATTCTATTATCATTGATATGGGTTTCATATCAGGGGAAAAAAGACCCCAGCAGTAAGATCAGTTCAGCGTTTAAAAAATACGACCAAGAACATATTTATGCATGCAAAAACGTCAAGATAAAGGCAGCACAATATGACAGCATATGTATGTCTATTGTGATACGGATCTTATAAATAATTGATGCACGTCGCTGAATATAATGGAATAAGGATTCATTTTGTAGTTAATTATGAAATGCTCAGACTGTCAACTACCATTTGACGAATAACGCTTTGGTGATAAGCATAGACAAAATGTCACATGCAATCATTCAAACTCCGAGAAGGATTTATTATTTCGAATTTCAACAATTCAGTTGATCGTTGTATCTCTTCAGTAGAAGTCTAATTTCACAATGGATCATGCAGTGGTCAAGGTACATCAAGGCCATTTACGTGGAGTTATTGAGCAAAATGTCAATGGGATGAAATTCATTGCATTCCGTGGCGTACCATTTGCAGAACCACCAATTGGACGACTGCGATTTAAGGTATTTTCCGGTGAATGTGTTTTCAATATAGCTAGCAGTTTCCTTTTCTCATAACGAGTAGGTTTTGACGTAGGAGATTGAAGAGGGGAGAATGAATTCATATGTTTTGAATTCAATGATCTCATTCCAACTGTAATAGAATCATAATATAGATTATTTGCTCTAATGGAAATTTTTTATTCGAAAATATCAAACCAAGAAGTGTTGAAAAATAGGATGATGGTTATGAATTGTAACGAAATACCGCAAACACTTAAATCGTTTTTTGAATCGAATAATACAACTCACACAAGCAGAGAGAATAATATTTGATTATTTCTTATTCTTGAGAACGATTGATTCATCAACCTGCACCATTTACGTCAATATATGTGCTTATATGACGTAGTTGAAATGATAAAAGTCGATATTTATACCGAATAAAGATAACTTATTACAAAATTTGGAAATCATAATTGTGTATTTTCTAATGTGCCGATATTTTAGCAATAATGAACTACGGAACTGAAATAAATGAGAGGAGAGTGGTTTTTATTAGTAGAATTCAATATATAATTCAGTCTGCTAAAACGGAAAATGTGAGCGTGAGAATCAACGTACGTTTGTGAATATTGATCATCAATTTATAATGATTAATCATGATCTGAAGATTCAATTATATTCCGAAAATGACAAGGAAAGAAATACATCCGTTATTGTGCCATTAAGAATTGATTTCGTCATTGAAAACCTACCTATACATGAGACATAAGTAATGACAATGGTAATTTTCAGGATCCTGAACCGAAGTCGACATGGAGTGGTATCAAAAATGCTTCGAAATTCGGTAATCCATGTGCGCAACGAAATTGGGTAACATTCGACATAATTGGCAGTGATGACTGTCTTTATCTCAACATTTACACAACAACATTACAACCAACATCGCCAAGAGCTGTCATGGTGTGGATTCACGGTGGGACATTTGTTTCTGGATCTGGTGATGATTATTTTTTCGGGCCTGATTACCTTATTGAGAAAGACATTGTGCTCGTCACGATTAATTATCGTGTCGGAATATTAGGTAAATAATATTGAATGGTTTGTGAAATTCTTCTACTATCAACTTTGTTGTTCTTGCTTCTTCTAACGCGACGATGATTGAATGAACAATAATTCGATATTACAATCCTACTTCCAAGGGTTTTTCAATATCGATGATGAAGAAGCACCGGGTAATCAAGGACTGAAAGATCAAGTGATGGCACTGAAGTGGATCCAACAAAATATTGCACAGTTTGGTGGCGATCCCGATAATGTCACAATATTCGGACACAGTGCAGGCGCTGCTTCAGTTCATTACTTAACGATTTCACCATTAGCACAAGGTAATGAATATTTGAGGATACCACAATAGCAGATGTAAAAGAATTAAAAAAATTGTGTGGCAATTCGATGCATAAATATTTCTGGATTTGTATCGATTATCAAGAAAAATATTGAGATGGACGAAACGGCGGTCTAAAATGGGGTGAAAAATGTAATTATTCCTCAAATAACATCTTTGCCAACAACAATTGTATAAAGTACAATTGCGAAATAATTTTACTTAATAATACTAAACAGTTTTTGAGCTGACGATCAAAGATTAACACCGCAAATCGTAATTCTAGATGGTGATATAGTACGTTATGAATTTCCATAAAAGTTTTAATAACCACTGTGCGCCGGAACATTTTATCATATTCCATCGTTAGTGCTTTCTTATTATTCCACATTTGCTCTCGCTTGTATCTGCTTACTCGTGTCAATAATTATGCATGAAAAATGAAAATAAAAAACATTTTTCGTAGGATTATTTCACAAGGCAATACTTCAGAGTGGTGTCGCTTCACACCCTTGGACTAATGCACCACCACCTAACCTGAAACCAACACAAATACTCGGTTCGCTATTGCACGAAGATATCTCTGACAAGATAGAATTTGTGAATTATTTGCGAACGTTTGATGCCCATCATTTAGTCAAACTGGATGTTCAAATTTTAAAACATCTGGTAGATCTCATATTGAATAATTATAAGTAATTTTTTTATTTCATCGCATAGTTCATGATGATTTTATCCTTTCAATTCCAGGATGTTATAATGAATACATATCCGTTCGTACCGTCTTTAGATTTAAAAGCGAAAAACCCATTCTTGACAACACCAATTGAAGAAGCAGCGAAAGTTGGAATTAAAGTTCCTTGCATCATTGGTCATATATCTCATGAAGGATTGGTTTACGTTGCAGGTATTAATAACTTTTTTATTAATAATCAGTTGGATAATTCACAACACCCATCTAGTTCTTCATGACTCAAACGTTATACTTTCATTAAATTTGAGTGACAATGCTAAATATTCTGCCTTACAAATATTGCAGCTGTGAAGAATAAATTTTGTGATCAAAGGAATCCAAATAATATACTGCTACATCCGTATACATCACGATTCTTCAAACAGTATCATTTGACACCTGCTGATATTAAACATTTTTTCTTTGGCGACCAAAAGATTTCTTCATGTAGCCCTGAAAAATTGCGAGACGTGATTAGCGCAATTTTTTTCGATTCCAACGTCCATAACGTTATTGAAATACAATCAAAAATCTTGAACATTCCAACGTATGTTTATAAATTTGAATATGAGTTTGAGACGTCGGTGAACAAAAAAATTTTGGGCATCAATATGAAAGGTAAATATATCATATGTTTTAAGTTTTTATTGCGTTCAATACTACAATTATTTGCACAAATTAATTCAAAAGAAATTCACGTACGAATTCACAGAGAAAAATAAGAATTTGATACTCATGTTAGTTTATTGGGAGTCGTGTTGCAATTATTTTGAACCGATACAATACAGAGCGTTGATGTGGGGTATAACTGAACTATGATTGGAATTTAACTGATATAAATGAAGATTTCCCAATCTTCCAAGTTTTTTCTTTTTTCATAAAATACAAAATTAATAATCCAAAATTTTGTTCTCCCATTTCGAACTGCCATCGAAATCGATCCAACATTGAAAACAGTTTTTCATCGAAGTCTGAAAATGTTTCTTTTCCTATTTGCCAGGTCTTACCACTTTCTAATTACTTCTAAAAAATTCCTCAATGTTAAAATTTTTCATAGAGGGACTTGCATGGATAATGTTGAAAGCGTTTGGGAAGAGACTACGAAAGAGAATTAGATCCGCCGCGAAGAAATCGTCACAACCATATTCATCTTTTATCAATTTATTCTATGTGATCATAACTATCGAATTTTATCTTTGGTTTTGTACCACTAAACTCCATACAAAATATAAACGATAAATGAATATGGTAAAGTAATATAAACAGAACCATAATTTGGATGATGGCTTTAAAATTGATATAATCTAGGCCAGATAATATCTTAGAGGATTTTTATAATATACAACTCATTACAATTATTCGTCACATCCATCGATCCCTTTCTTTCATACGAATTTCAGTGGGACTGCCCACGGCTAATAAAGGGCACTCATGGACAAATGAGCCTGGTCAATCGATACCCATGAGAGCACACACACGCACGCCCTCACATGCAAACATATAAATAGCCATGGACAATCCAATTTTATTATACCGTTCAGAATGTTTATATAACTGACTTAGGTCTCCAATAAATTTACAACCCACAAGCACTTGACTGAAATTTCTAAGGAACTACGATGAATTTCACTAGTTATCATTTAACAAATTCATTCCGTGTAAATTTTCCTAAGATCAAATTTTTCAACAACGAAAATATTGCTTTAGATTCTCAAGTGAGTAGAATTTCGAATGAAAAACAATAAAATAGCTATCGTTATTCATGAATTTTCAATTGAATCAGGCTTCAATTATTACTTTTAGAGCAGTCATGAGAGTCATTTATTTATGACATCAGTTTTTTAATTGTCTATGTCCTTCTTTGTCAATCAAGAATACTATCAAGTCAAAAAGATAAGGGCAATTATAATTCCAAGATAATTCGAGTTCGTATCTATCTGACAGAGCCCCCAAGTTAGCGAATATAATGTGATCATTTTTAGTGAATGATAATTTCGTATAGTTCTTCCTAGTAATTATTAAACTTATTTATTTTTTATTTAGGAACTTGCCATGGTGATGAAACAGGTCTGCTATTTCATTCGAAGCTCGGAAAAGCTACAAATAAAGAATTGCCAATACCTAATGCTACCGAACATCGTCTTATACTAAGATTTACTGAAATGTGGACGAATTTTGCCAAAACTGGGTATGACTTTTTATTTATGTCTTTTCGAATCGTTCACAGAGATTAATGATTTTATTCAACCATTCCATTCTTGTTTGCAAAGGAATCCAACGCCACGAATATCGGAATTACTTCCCATTATATGGGAGCCAATTGATGATTCTGTCAATTTTAAATGCTTGAAGATCGATGGAGAAATCTGTATTGATACAATGAAGAACATAAATCGACAATTGATTGAGAGCAAAAGGAAATGAACTGTTGATTTATTTTTATAATTTGTTACTCATATGTATTGGTATGTGGGTAAGAAAGTAAAGTCAGATAATAAACCTATCGAACTCATCATTACACGTGATAACAAATGCTGTCATTTATTTATAAACATGCGGATACTCAATATATGAAAAGCATAAATTTTCCAGCGACTGTTTTCAAGTTTAGCTCAGCTCCATCTCCTCTCATTAAAAAATTTGTTAAATTTGGATTTACTTTTCCGGTCTTGTTCACTTATTCTATTCATTGTTAGGTTTTGTGACATAAAATATGTAGTTGAAGGAATGGAAATTGAATTTTGAGTAAACATATTTGGAACAATAAACTTATGTAAATTCGTTACTGAATATGACAAAGGGGCCTAAATATGTCGCGGTTATTTGCGGATTGGGAAATGTTTAATTATCAATATTTTTAATCATTCCAAAATCAATGAAAATAAGAAATCATGATAACATTGATCAAAGCTCTGCCTGACCCAAATTTTAATCATTATCATCCAGTAACAAAAAAATAACTGCGGCGCCTAATGTACGAGCATAAATATTTTTATAGAGAAATTTTTCCGACTCTGATTCATCCCAACCCTACTTCTATTTGACCTCAAAAATCCCGCCCTACCTGTGGTATCCAATTATCACGTGCAAGAAAATGATATTTCATATGCCTCTACACGTGATCAAGTGATTTAATTCACGTTAAGCCACGTTCTTCACTGATGATAGTCAGGTTGACTCATGCATGAGAGGAGACCCACAAATACAATTTGACTCATCGGTTGGCTTTCACAATAACTGGAAACAACAGTGTGTGCACTTGTGATATGAAATGTTGTCGATGATATATCCGAATTTATTAGAAGTCATTCCGTAATCGAACAGTGTCGCTGCTCGACTCAATAATAGACTGTCTTGATTAAAGTTCATGTTTCGTTCAGTGTTTTTCATTATATGAAATAATTAAGTCATTTCAGTAAATTTCATAACTGAATTTGAATTGCAAGGTATTGTATCACATGACTTTCACCCTATAGAATTTACGTGATGTGACTTCCCGTCGAGCGAGTTTCCAATCAATAATTTTCCTTGAACTTTGAATCACATGTGTTGTATTGTAATGTATATTTGTGGCACCCAAAAAAAATTTTTTCTTAACTAAAAATACGAGTCAAACCTATTTGTTTCAAAAATTCTATTCCAAAACTTTCAAAAATATTTTCAATCTGCTACTTACAATTATTTTCAAAGGTATAGATATTCATGAGACTATAATGATTAGGAATGGCAGTAGTAATTGGTATTCGGTTTCATTATTTCATTGATTCATGAATTGTGCTAAATAGATGAGATCTTTCGCTTTAATACATCATATTATTCTACCATATGGTTTTTTCGATTATGATTTTCAATCTTTTATGCATGCAAAATACGAGCATGATTGAGGAAACATGACTAAGTTAAATGAAAATGTGCTCAGTTGTTCAAATACAATACGAACATTGGAATAAATTTTTCTTCATAGTTGACACATTCCTCGACTTTATGCATTGATTCCTTCATCCTTATTGATGACTTTTCTGCGATATTTCCTATTCTTATTGTTCTCTCACTTAGCCCACATTTCTCATTTTCCGTCGATCCTATGAACTATATTATAAATAAAAAATGAGTTGAATTCATTTTTCTTAATGTGAGTCACTAGAAAAATTATTCTTTCTATTTTTCAGGACGCCAACATGATTTCATCGCCATATCTTCAGGCAATTCAGGATGTATCGGGTTCTACACCTGGCGAAAAATACAGAACACTCAATAACATAGCAAGAAGAATAATCAAAAAGTCTAAAGTACAAAATAAAACGATCCAAGTACAATCGTCATCGGAATTACCTGCAATCTTGATACCTTTCGTGGAATTAGAAATTGCCAAAATTGTTCAAGACACAGATGGAATTGTCGAAGCCCTCAGATCAAATGATACTGAAATTTTCAATCGTGCACTCCGCACGAAATGGTTCTTTGATGGGACTATTGAGAATGTAACTAATTTTACTTACTTTCAAGATCATATCTTGGAGTGGGTATCTGTGAGAAATCGCATGCGGTTGATCAAAACTTTGTCAATGCATTTAGCAAGAAAAAAAAGTTGCATTGCGGAAAAGTTTTATTCAGGACTGACAGATATGTATGGATCTGCACAATCAGAGCCACTTTTATGTGCGTGTTCTGAATCATTTATACAGAATGCAATAATGACACGACAATTAGTTCTATCTGCGAGAACACTAAAAAAACTTTTTCGTAAATATCCAGACGTCGTAGTAAAATATTTAAAACTGAGTGAACCAAGCAACAAGCCGTACGATCGAAATAAACACAAAATACCAATTGTAAAATACACCCCTATTTTAGTTCGGTTAGTGAAAAATCACACAGATGTGTTTATAGACTTGATTAAGTTAACTTGGCCATACGTCAAGCTCAGTCGAAAAAATACTGCAAGATTTCTAAAAAAAAGAATCGATGCACTTATAGAAAGTCCAAGTAAATTCGCACCAATGATGGATTGGAAATCTGTATCATCCAAATTAACGAAAGAACAATTCAAATTATTTATCCGCAATTTGTGCCCCATCAAGGCTTCAACAGCGGATTTTAAATTTCCATTTATGGAAATTTATAACTATTTAGAACATTATCCCAGTAGTGAAAAAGTGCCATTGATCTTATCGACATTTGAAGAAGTTTATAAGGAGAGGTTTCTTGATCAGGACGATTTATGGGGACCAGAAGTATTGTGTTTATTATCACCTCAAGATCGTGCAAACGTAGCGAGGAGAAAAATTGCAAAAAATCCCGAATGGCCGACAGGTTATTTTGACTACGAAACATCATGGAGATGTTATTTGCCGATCGATGAATCGGTTCCAATTTTCAAGAATCAGATAAGTAAAACTCCTGGTAAGAAAAAAAGACGGCACCTGCTGAGACAATTAATCTACTCATGTAAAGTTAACAATGATGAAGATGCTTTATTGGAAGTACTGAAATACATCGTGACTCGACACAAAAATGAAAGTGATGAAACGTTGCACGAGATTATTCTTTCCTTAGTCGGTGATTTCAAGTTACAAAATTTATCACACGAGCACTGGAGAATTATGGATGAACTCATGAATTTATTGCGCGTGAAAGAGGGACGACTTTCAATGAGTTATGCTACAAGTCACTTGTTTTACGCTAAAATACATTTCAATTTAATTCATAATTTATCAATCACTGAGCCAATCAAATTTTTATATAAACTCATAAAACATCTCATGATCTACGATGATTACGATTGGAATATATTGAAAGAGCATCCTACTTACGAACGAAGATGCTTGGAGGAGTTTCTAGAAGTTGCACCTTCGTTATGCTCCAAGGAGGAACCGACGATGGATCTTATCGATAGTTTTTTGTCATCAATAAACAATTTCAATGAACGAATCGCAAAAGCTAGATCTGAAGTTGAACCA
>JAPYZF010000282.1:0-103603 GCA_030523045.1 Meteorus cinctellus | reverse complement strand
GTTAAAATTTGAAAGCAATCGGTTCAGTAGAAAAAAAGTTAGGACCGGGGCCGACCAGAAAAACCATGTTTTGAGAAAAACGCGTTTAAAGTTCAACAACAAATTTTCATAAGTAAACTTATACTTACATCAGTCGTCTATGCCTGGAGCGTATAATATGCCTTCATCCTCTTCATAGGCATCATTCTCCGCAACTTTGTCCGCTCTTCGACTCTTTCGGGCTTCTTTCGATGACATTGCTGTGGCATTTTCCGCTTTTGCAATCTGAGATTTATTGTAGGATTTTGCAAACGCGAAAGCGCACGGGCCGAGCGTAACGTCCATGACTTCCAATATTTTTAGTACTGGGAAAAATCCTTCGTTAAATATACATGCTGCAGTGAATGCAGCAATTTCCAACGTTTTTTTGGCCTACAAAAATACTTTTTGGTGCCAAACTCCAAACACAATGATTAAAAGCCTCGTTATTATTCTGTGTGTTTCTTCCTAAACATCTTTCCAAAAGATCATCTGATGACAGATCTTCGTAAATTGGTTCCAAAAGATTTGCAGTGTCTTTATCGAAAGCAGGTGGATGAACAAACGTATCTTCATGACCTTCAGATATCAATTTTTGATACTTGCACCAGGAATCGGGACCCTCTGGGCAATAAGAATGCTGGGGCTCTTCATCAGTTGATATGAAATGATAATAAGTTGCCCATATAGCTTTTCTCATATTTTCAACAGAGTCTTCATTTCTCATAATAGCTAAGCCATAATAAGTACTAAGTTTGATCATTAATTTATTAGTTAGTGTCAAACTTTTGGTTGCTTTGGTGCTCTCGGTATCAATCGTATCCTTCTTTGGTGTTGTTGTTTTTTTTGGTGTCGTCCCTTTCTTCGGAGTTACTCCTTTCTTCGCTGTAACTTCTTTTTCTTCTTTATAATTTTTCTTCGTTTTTTTAGATTTTCCTTCAGCAGCTTCTATTTGTTTTTTAGCTTTTTGGAGCTGCGTTAAAGTTTTTTTAGCTTCTTTGACTCGTCTGTACATACGCTTTTTCACATGTAAAACGCACTCATTTTTTTCAACTTTAGGATCGTTATTGTAAATATTTGCTTCTAGTAAATTTTTATAAGTTTTGGAGTCCCCATCACCAATATATCTTTTATATTTTACACCGAGCTCTACAACGGATCGTCGAAACATTTCAATAACTCCGTCAACCTCCATCTTACCAGAACTTCCTTCGTGATTCGCCCATGAGCCATCACCCGAAACTGTTATTTCATCTGCAATATTTCCTTCTTGTTCATTTTCTTTTTTTTCTTCTTGTGCTGCTTTACGAAATAAAACTTTAGCAACACTTTTAACAGCAATATGTATTGTATCGAGGATACTGCAGTATCCGCTCTTACTTAACCCTGGTCCCAAATCCATCATGCCACAAAAAATATTTATACCCGATAAACCAACACCGAGTAGTCGCATAATTAAAGTAAGGCGTCTGTTAACCTCAAACGCATTTTTGGGCAAGAATTAATGGTAGCAAATTCATCGCACTTACACTTTATACACAAGTTAAATCCCAATCCAACTTGAGATTTTTTTAGAAATTTTATATCACTCTTGCACGCTTTACAAATCAGAACACTTTCTAAAGCACTGAATACTAAAGTAAAACTTAAAAGAGCGTACGTTGAGCTCTCATCAATGGCTACTTCAATATCTTCTTCATTTTTTAATTTTTCAGCAGACTTGCTCACAAATGTTAAATCATTTTCAGTAGTGTATCTATTACCGCGAAATTTTCGCTTATTGACTGGATCTCCAGGACTTTTCGTACCACGTTTTTTTCCTTTCCTATCCATCTTAGATGCTTACGTGTCAACGTACGATCAAATACTAACAGAGTACTATGAATTTTAACTGAAATATACTTTAAAATAAATATATATAATAGAATGAGAGTCAAACCAGGTATAAAATATGCGCGCAAACAATAGAAGGGTTCAAGCGGTTGCAGCTGCCGGTCGACCTTAAAGGTTGGATTCCGAGGCGCTCTAGGAAACTCGTTATAACTCCCGAAATATTCCGAATTTCTGTCTGAAATTTTCACAGTATATTCTCAAGACATTGTACTTTCAAATTAAGCAAAAAAAAAATTTTCGATTTTCTGAATCGAAGTTACCAGACTACTACCTTAATAGATATTCTGAATTCAAAAAAATCGACACTGGTAACAATATAGCAATAAAATCTCTCCACCTTAACGTCTACATAAGAAATTCTCTGTATATTCTACAGCCGATAATGTAAACACATCTTTACATGTTTATCGGCAATAGGTACATCCGCGTAGAAAAAAAAACACGATGTACGATTGCAAGGCGGATTTCCATCGGAGTGTGGGAACATATTTGGTGAAAAAAAAGAAAAGGAAAAGTCTCCCCCACCCAATTCTCACACAATTATCGTAGTCCATGATTGATGAAAAAGAGATTGGTGGATCGAAACGAAATTGTTAAAATAGCGTCCTCACAGTGAATAATATATAAAAATATCGAAGGAAGCAGGGGAATATTCACGGAAATCATAATCTAATATCAATTGATCACTATAAGTAAGTTGAATTTCATAAATTATTACTCGAACGACACACTGTCCCAATGGAATAACTACAATTTGCCGTATACAACAACGCTACGCGTAGCCTTATTCAAACACAAATTGTAGGAGTTGACCGCTCGGTTTTACTCAACTAACCTAAATCGTATTGATGTACGTTACATATTGTAATTGTATTGTCGAGCGTATCGTTATCGCTCATCATCATAACTGCTGAGTTCCAACGATACATTAATTAACATATTCAATACATTTTCACATGGCATAATTGTATTGAGCATTAAATCGATTATGTACATAATTATGAGCATGCTTATAAGACGAAATTTATTGAATTCACAGGCATGAGGCGAAAAAGCGAGAGGAACAAGGCTAAACAAGCGTCACCGGAGAAAAAAATTGAAAAGCCAACACGAAAATCGACACGTAGACGTGCTAAAAAATCACCGTCCACATCACCTGAACGTGACAATAGTAATGATGCTGAAGGACTACAGACATCTGATAAAGAATCATCGTATCAAATACAGACGCGACTACATAATAAAGAACCAGAAAATATTATTGATGAACCTGAAACGAAAGTTTCGTCAACAGAGACAATAACCGATCAACAAGATGTCGTGGATGACAGTGGATCAGTATGGAAAGCAGCGCGTGCCGATGCTTCACCTGGTGAAATACCTAAACTAAAATTATGTCGGCAGCGCAATTTGTCAGAAACGTCGGATGTATCATTGAACAGGAAGAGAACAAGCAAGTGGCAGGAGAGCGGCAGCGAGGGTGGTGTTGCGGAAGAGGCTGACTCGGCTGATGAGAGACCAGCAACGTCATTAATGACGATTGCTAGTAATGAACCGGCAGATAATCCCTCGTCCACAATTCCAAGTCGGGACTCCGGCGAAGAGGTAAGTGATAGCAAGGAGTTCCCGCCCGAAAACGCTTCAGCCGACTTGTCTGACGATAAACCAAACATAGATCGACATGATGACACGAATGAGACAACGAATTGTACCGCGACTACAAGCGTTGATAATGAACAACCCGTTATATCGGATACAGTTGCTGAGATCGTGAAGACCACCGATACTGATGCTAATGGAGAACAACAACAGAACGAGGAGACAGTTGATCCGGATGTCAAGACAATGCCAGAGGCCGCAGAAGCTCATGTCGAAGAGGAGAAGCAGGAGGAAGTGCAAGCTTCGAAGCCAGAACCGGAGCAAAATTCAGAACAACGAATGGAAGTTGAATCCGAAACTGAAGTAGAAGTTGTAGTTGAAAAAAAAGATATTGTAGAGTCAGAATCGAAATCAGCTACAGATGTAGATGAAAAGAATGGAAACGAATCGGAAATGAGTACGGTCGTGCAACCAGAAACAGAGAAAGAAGTGGAAGCGACCGCAGATGCAGAAGTGAAAGTAGAAAATGAATTGAAAATTACTACTATGGTAGAAGAAGAAGAAGAAGAGGAAGAATTAGTTCGTAAAGATACGACGAGCAGTGATGATGAGGAGGAAAAAAAGAACCCAGCAGTTGAACGTTTGGCGTTTTCAGATAATTCTAATGATGATGAGTCGAGTGAGAACGCGAAGCGAACAACTAGAGCTCCAACGCGAGCTGGTCGACGGAAGCATAGGGACAAGTATCGAGATTCATCAAATTCAGAATCGGTTGACTCAGACGATGAACCAACAAGAGTTGAGAAGAAAATTGAAGAGTCTGAACATGCGCCAGAAGACTCGCAGGTTGAACCAAAATCTAGAGAGGAGACAGGAGTATCTGCAGAACGTGAACTAACGACTTCATCAATTCCAAATGATAGTGTCGCTGAAGTGGTTGATGATGAAGTGTCAAATGAAAAACCAAAAACAGATAGCTCGGTGGAGAAGATGGATCATGCTCCGGCTGCTCCAGTTGGCCTGACACCAACCGTCAAACCTGTCAAGGTTAATTTGAAAAGATCGTTGTAAGTTGATTTTATTCTTATACCCAATTTGTTGATCGATGTTCTTGCTAAGGACTCTTTAGAGTTCTTCTTTAGTGTTAGTAGAGTAACGCAGTGATATATATTTGAACGAAGTTGCATTCAGCGATTAATATTGTGATTCAATGAATGTTTCAGTGCTTCACGGGCATCGGTAGATGGATTAGACCAGAAGAAAGAAAACACCGATACGAATGATGCAACACAAGATAAAGTACGGTGGTTTATCAGTTTATTAATATGTATTATGGTGCATTTGCACTTCTCTCAATCAAATTATCTCAGCTCATGAAACTTATTTTATCGTCATCACTTTGTAATTTTCTCAGGAAAATCACGTGAGCGCAGACCAAGTTGAACCTAATATCATTCCAAAGAGACGTCGCTGGGGTACAGCTGTCATTACTGAAGCTGCACCAACGTTTTCAATCTCTACAGATTTTCTCAAGGTATAATAAATTGAACATGTTACGCAATATTTTCTCCATTACTTGTGAATCACTAATTATATATGCTTCATTTTTCCACAGACACTGGTGCCAGGTGCAAAACCATTGTCCATAAGTGAAGTTCGCCTTTCCAAAGACGATGATGAGGAGCGTAATCGACGACGGGACCGAGAGAAACGCTATGTAGTCACCGATGGACCCATGGAGAAGTCGAAAGAAGATATCGATCTGGTAAAAAATGAAGTTGCCAAAGGTGATAATCATATAGGTATGTACATTTCACTTGTAACAATTACTAAATCCGAATAATCTATCTATAGATCTATTAATATGAGTTGTCTTTTCCACTTTTAGCTACCAGACGAAAAATTTCCATTGTAAAGGATACATCACACGCAAAATCGCCGAGCCCTCTACCATCACAACAGACAAATATTCTACTGATTAAAAATTTAGTTCGACCATTTACATTGAATCAAATTAAGGAACTCCTGTCTCGTACAGGGACCATTGTTGAAAATGGCTTTTGGATGGACAGAATTAAATCAAAATGTTATGTAGAGGTATGTAGAAATCCTGAAGAAAGTATATTGTGGATTTAAAATGATTGAATATTATCTTGACAAGATTATTTTGCTTTTCGTATCTAGTATTCCAATGAAGACCAGGCTTTTGAAACGCGACAAGCGCTCCATGGTATATCGTGGCCGCCATCAAATCCAAAGAAACTTTACGTTGAATATGCATCGAAGGAAGATATGGATCAAGCAAGAGAATCGTCCAAGGATCAAACACCTCTGCGTAAAACTGAATTGACAGAACCGTCAGATGCTTGGCCACAAGAATGGGGACGAGATGAAAAATCGAATTCAATGACGAAGGTAAATATTCCAATTTCATATCATTTCTGTTTCTATAATATCCGGAGTATTTTTTTTAATATTGATGATGTCATGCAGGTCACAGTCGTGCGGGAATGGGATTTGGGCAAGGAGGATGGACAACACTTGATGAAAGAGAAAGAGCGTGAGAAGAAAGATATCGAAAAGAAGAGACGACAAAGGAGTAGAAGTCCAGGATTGGATTCGCATCTTCTAGCGCCAGCGAGGAAGTTCAAGAAAAAAGAGGACGAACCACCACCGGCCAAACTTCTCGATGATCTCTTCAGGAAGACCAAGGCTACTCCTTGTATATATTGGTTGCCGCTTACCAATGAACAAGTAAGGCCAATCAAATGAGAAGTAGGAAAAAGAGTCGCACCGCAACTGTCAATGATTGTCGTACATTGCAGATTGTCGTTAAGGAGGAGATGCGACGACAGCATATGGCAGAGCACGCGCGTCGTCTGGAAGAGATGAGGCGTGCTGAAAGAAATCGCGATGGACGTCGTCGACGCAGTCCCCGAAAATGAAATTTATCCAAACTCTCTGTGTCATTTCTTTCTCTTATATTTTTGTTTCTGCTTTTCATTCCTTCCTAGAACTTGTTTTCCCTACTTCTTCTTTGTCTTTTTTCATCTACCACATCGCACTCTGGATCATGACACCTCGCGCAATTTTTCACATATATTGTGTGTATCAAATTGAACATATATACATATGTAAAAGCCGCACCTTAACTTTTTCTCTATTTTAATCGTTAGAAGAAAAAGTCGCGTTAGAAATGAGTTTTTTCTATATCTGCGCTATGTGAATTTATCGTTTGACTTCTCCATTATTTTCTCCTCAAAGAAAATTTTTACAAATCGTACATTGCACCAGCGCTATGCTATCTTGCATTGGATCGAGTCATGGTGTGCGATGAGATAATTTTTTTTAGTCCTTCAGGAAATTTTTATTCAGTCGCGAAGTAAAAATAAAAATAGTAAAAATCCCGGTGCAATACTAATTCAATCACCAGTTGCCATCAATAATTTTCCTCTCGATATGTTCTCGAACAACACTCGCAGGGATTATACGTGTTCTTTTTTTTTTCTCTTCTGGATCTGTAGGGCCAGTGTCAGAACAGTCGTATTTGTGCATGCGTTAATTAATCCTTGGCTCGCCAAACTCCTGATTCCTATCCTGATTTTCATAGCATTAAAACATGCTTCTTGCAGGTCGTCCACAATACGTCCGCACGTTTGGGCGTGTTAATGTGAATCTATTATATCCGCAATGGTATACGGATGAGAACTGGTTTTGATTTTGGCGGATATTTAACGTAGACACACACCAGCAAACACAACGTGGGATTATTAGCGAAAATGATAAGAAAAGAAAACAAATAAAAAACTGTGTTTGAGACAATTTGCATTCGATAGTGAGTTCAGTCGAGTATATATATAGTGAGATTGAATTGTGATCGCGTCGAGTTAGAACTTTTTTCTTTCAATAACTGCATATTATGAATTAATCAATTGTAAGATGGAACAAGACCACCTTCTAATGAAATTAAAAGAAGAGTACAGAGACGAAAAAAAATTTGAAAATTGATGAAACAATACTTTCCTGATAGACACACAATAATATCAAAACAATTACACAGCAGGAGCTTTAATATTTAATAGTAGCAGATTATGTTTATTTGAGGTAATTTCGTTTAATTGCGAAGATGAAAACAAAAACTTTGACATTTGTACTGTGACTAAGTGTTAATTGGTTAATGTATTCGTTCTGTCTTTTTATAACACTTGACTCAACAAGTATTTTCGCATAAATCATCTAATACAATTATATATACTCATTGCAGTATGTATATTAGAAAACGAAATAAGAAGTAGTCGTCTACTATACGAAAATATTGTCACACGTGCAAAAAGAAACCTGCTGTAAATAAAATATATTGTCTCATGTTCTTACATATTAATTTAATTATGAAAATTATCAATAAACGTGAAACACCATAGAACACGTTGAATATCTTCGTTTCCTCTTTATTACTTATCGTATCAACACTTTTAGTTCCATTAATTTGGAGTGTAATATTTTACAAAAATTGACGAATTACAGAATGTGCATTTCGACTGTATCAGTAAAATGTTTTTTTTTTTTCTCCATAATTACATTTTATAATACCGCAAAACGAAGCAACGGAGAAAAACGCTGAAATATTCGGGGAAATACTCATATAAACCTATTTATCCGATTCACACCACTTTATTATTAATAGACATACTCTAATTCTATATAAACATTTTATAGATCCAAATGAAAAATTAATATGGTAAGCTAAGTAATTTTTTTCTCCATGTGTTATTAAATCACTTTTCATTTTTGCATCCACGCAAGCCACAAATAATCAAATTTGTGCATTTTCCATCGTCAATAGCGTTTTGAAGAAATGTATTCACTTTATTGGAAAAATATGTTTTATTATTATTGATGAGGGAAACTTTCTCTCGATTATAATAAAATGCAACTGAGAATTCAATCTATTATGCGAGGCCATTAATGTATAATGAATACAAATATTCAAATCGGTATCGACTATGTCGATGTGATGTTCCACCAACGAATGGATAAATCTTCAGAGACGACTTATTATCTAGATGTTGTTTCGTTCATATGACTATTATTCTTATTACTGGCGAATCCTACCAATAATTTAGTGAATTCAGTCGACTTTGACGACACTGTAAATTTTCCTGACGAACCAGAAACAAGCGAAGAAACCAATTGAGCCTGCGGATCGAAGAAAATATAGATTAATCATTCACTGTTTGCTACAACTGAAATTACAAATATTATTTGATTTAATTACTCACCAGTCAGCAGGAAGAACAAGAATACCATAATTAATGTGTATCCAAAATATAAGAATGTTGATGTTGCATCTTCAATACTGAGTTTTTTGAAGAAAAAGTGTATGCAATAAATAAGAAGATAGAATGCTGTGAATCCTGATGTGAGAAAACTGCGCCACCACCAATGGTAATCCTGTGACAAGATGAAAAAATGTAAATTTTTCATAAATTTATCAGTAGTGATTTTTCGAATCTATTCCAATTTACCTCCGCACACAGATGAAAATAACACAGAAGAATTGTCGTCTCTGAGCATGTAATTATTAGTATCAAGAATACCAAGAATAAAAATCCAAACATGTAATACATCGAACTGGACCAGATTGAATTCAAAATAAAGAATAACTGGATGAATATACATCCAAATGGCAAAACACCACCCATTATTACTCCAGGAATTGATTGTGTGTAGAAACTTTGTTCAGGGATTTGTCGCGGTATTTGATTTGTTCTTACAGGATGTTCGAGTGACTGAAATGCAAACACGCATCAATAAGAGTCATTTTTACGAGCTGATTTCTCCATAGATATTTGACTAATATTTTTGAGAAGAAATTTACCCGACGTTTAAATCCAAATGATGCCCCAATGAATGTCAATGGCACAGAAACACCAAACCATAATGCAAGGAGAGCAACAAGAGTGCTAAATGGCACCGCTGCCGAGCTTCCCTTACCCCATAAAATCAGATTCATAATGAAGAATAAACCAAAAACAATGCTGAAAAGGGAAAAATAAACACATACTTAATTTCTGTGATCAAATCAAATAACAATGTTATGCATACTGTTATCAATCGTTCATTCGTACCCAGGACTCAGCATGGCTGTTAACATGACATTCGTCTTCCATTTTTCACCTCCGAAACTTTTGTAAATTATAGCAGAAACGTAACCAGCCGGCGTACCAAGGCACACATACATAATTAGTGTGCATTTCATTAAGCCGCCACGGTTTGCGGGCGAGAGGAAACCCAAGCACGCCAAAGCTATTGATTAGACATAATTTCAAGAAAACATGCGATATATATAAACATATCATTGATAATTATGACTTATAACTTATTCATTCAATTGGTAGGTTCACATACCCAATGTAACGAGGGACATGAACAGAACTTGAATGCCAGATCCAAGAAAAACAGATAGCAACATTCCCTTTCTCGGCGGTCGGAATACATCACCATGGACCAATTTCCATCCAAATTCCTCTTGTGCATCCTCACCAGATTCAATCTGAAAGTAAGCCTGTGCGTTATCGCAACACAGACGTGTGAAGGCATCACAATTGTAACGAAAAAAAAAAAGAAAAGGAAAATATCAAGAGAAAAAAATGGACGAAAAAAATATGTTTTTACCAAATAAAAATATAAATCATACAGTGACCGTATTATTCAAATGATTAGAGTTTTATCATGAATTTACGGAAAAAAGGTTGAGAACTGTGTAATTCAAAATTTAAAAATAAGTTAAATGCGGGATATTGTGCCGTTTTTTTTCATGATCATTTCCAACAAATTTACCTGATTATATCGAGCAATATCTTTGTGCAATGTTCGTAACATAATCATTGCGACCATTCCCGACAAGAATAGAACAATGATAAGAGAGTTGAGGATGCTGAACCATTGAATGTTTGTGTGCTGCATTGAATCCAAAATATAATCCCATCGTGATGACCATTCAACTGTATTGTTCCTGATCCATCTCACTGAATATGTATACGTGAGATTTAATGAATGTCCCAGAGGAATTTCACCCGATGGTAAATCCATTCCTATTCTTGATTGACAATTCAATGGTTCCGATGTATGTTTGATACTTTGTGGAACAACTTTTATTGATACAATTCGTCCACCATTTCCACCAATGCCAGGAACCCAATCTTTTCCTTCGGAACTGTGATATGTTATCGTTAGTTCAACGTGATTAAAAAGATAATATGTGGCGGGTTTATAGTCCGGCTGAAAAAACCAATGCAATCCATCAATATTCATTGAAAGAATAAGATAAATAAAAACAAAATATATCTACATTCTGAGCTATATTTTCATTCAACTCACAATCAAACTACAAATGTCTCGGGACGTTTGGCTACTGCGTGGAAAGCATCCCATAGGAAATCCCGTACTACAAATTTGTTTATCTGTCTCTTCATCCATTTGCCAACAAAAAGTCACTGGCATATTATCTATAAAACAAATTTTCTCATTAATAAAACAGAACCTTAATAAAACAATCAATCCTCTCACCGACTATCCAATGATGTTGATACGTCAATGCCATCCCATGCCTCAAAATATCTAACTTTCTCTTATCATCATCATTTCCACCTTTGTACGTTTTTTTACAAACTTTTTCACACGTCATATTTTTCAGAAACTCCAACTTGTATGGCGAAGATACAATTCTTTCACCAAATACAACTTGCCCCAAGTTCTCTGACGGTGCGTCAGTATCATCATCATTAGTACAGAAGTCAAAGCTGCAAAGAAAAACCATTTATCAAAATGTATCACACAGTCTATCCAATTACTTTCCCCATCACCACCATCAAATTCTCAATCAATATACTCACTATGAATATTCATACGGAATTATAGACTCTTCTGTGTTCAATCTATTCACATATAAATTCACCTTCGACTGCAAACAAATTAAACAAATTATGACGCAAATCATTAATATATTCTCAGATAAAGAATAGCCATTGATGACAATTGCCAAGATAATAATAAACTATCAATATCGCCATAATATACATATAATCATGTACTGTAACCGAGCTGATATGATTAAAATACTTCCAGGTGATATAATGACAAAAGAATTCATTGTGTTATATACACACATATACATATATGTGAACACGTTATTTATCGGCATAAGATTAATGGCTGTACTGAGATACTTACAGAACATGCATCGGTAGTTTTTCCAGCTTTACAGAAAGTAACTGGTGCCAGACCGGGTAGATAAAATGTCCAAGCTGAATTAATTACGCACAAAGTGCAAATAAGACGAAAAAAAAATATCGTCCGGTTGCTCATTGTGTTGTTGTTTATTGTATATATGTATACGAAATAATTCGGCTTCCTTAACAGCTTATTAACTGGGCTTGGTGTTGTTGTTGCTGCGTAATCTTAGATATTATTACCAAATTTGCAGCCACATGCGTAATTTTAAATGGCCGTGTTCAAGTATTTTTGTTGGAGAGACATCAAAAAAGCGCAACACATCGACATATCACTTTATACATCACACGTATCGTAGTGCGATTGCTGCCATGACACGTCATGGAGTATAGAACGAGATACATTTGGTGTATTGAGTGGTGCTGACATCTGCACGTTGTTATTGATGAATTTAGGGAAATGAGGGGGATTTTTTGAATGGGAGAAATGGACTGAAAATTTTTTTGAGTTCGATAAAAACTGTTCCATATTTCATAAAGTAAAAGTTGAACTTTATTGGGTATTAGATGCAGATCACCTTTGCAGATGCAGATCCTTTGAAAAATGAATAGGGAAATTATTAGGTTATGTTTTGTTTGATAGACATATGTAGGCAGAAACGAAATAATGCAAATTATTGGTATAGAAAATGAGTATCTATTAATTGAGTATAAAGTTCGTTTTATAAATTATATGCCTATAGTGTAATTATTTATTTATGCATTGTTGAACGCATCTCTGATGTGCAACAACGGTTATTATCACTCCTCATTCAGCCAGCTCTTCATCAATTCCTAATACGAATTACAATTTCCAGGCGTTCCCAATATCTTATAAACACAATAAAATAATAGAATTCTTCCAACATTAAAATATTTATTGATATTTTATTATCAACAAAATTATATTCACTTCGCATTGGATGTGCTTCATCTGCATGCTTCAACGCATGAGCGTTATCATGGGGAAGTTGTTATCCAACATGCCACTAATTATGTCAGAAGTGAAATCATCAGCTGTTGCTTTTGATAATCATCATTGATAGTCATAGAACTCATTTCCATCAGCGATAATTTTATTGTTGCGATAGCCATATGCAATTCGTATAATAGAATCTAATATAAATACGAAACAATCAAGCGATGATATCTCAGAGATGTCTTTGTTTACATTTTGAAAGATTTTGAGGTTAATTGTTGGTATGACGTTTGTTCACACAGTTCTATCACGTGCTCGCTTGATTAGAGAGTATCTTTCATATAATTATGTCTATATATTGATGAATGCACAATAATTATCTTTGTGAGTGGATAGATAACTCATCAACGTCATTGCAATACATTAATACAATTGTAATTGAGAATTAACAAACAGATATAGGTGAATATAACTAAATTTAATTGTATTGATAATTTTATATTAATCTATTTCTATATTGCGTTGGATCTTCTCGTTAACGTATAAATGATGGAAATTTATTCCTAATGTTCCATGAGGTGGAGAAAATTTTAATTATTGATGTGTTAACATCGTTCTCTGATCAAAATAATGAGGTTATCATCAATTCAAATGTTACAATTGATTTTAACAATTCGGGTAAATGATGCCAATTTTTTTTGTTTTCAGGGATGAACTTTGAGACATTTAAAGCTTAGACAGGGCCTGGTTCCAAGGTTTTATCAGTTATCTAGCATTTGTTGTGCTGATAGTTGTAGGAACACCAACGTTGACATCGATATTTACCCACAATCGTTTGGAGTGGATTGAAAGATCTACATGAAATCTGGGAGAAGTATGACATGTTGATATTATGTAATAGCTTTCTTGAGCATGGTCAATCCCCTCCAATCAATTCGATCATGCGTGGGGATACTTCTTGTTCATATCCACTATGTGGCACATCATTTTAGGAATTTATTTCATCATAATGTTTGTTTTCCTCAGTGACTAGCAGCCAGTATTGTCGTGCATTTTACCAATGACTTAGCAATGAATCACGTGTTCATCATTAGTACATAATAATTGAAGTGGAATACAAATAAAATGAACGCGACTGGTTCGAAAAAAACTAAACCGTGAGTATAACTACAATGGCTCTATAACAAGATTGATTTTGAATGATTAATTAATTATATTAATTTGCAAAATCAGAGATTTCTTTGGTGTTTTTTTCACCGTTGTTAACATGTGATGAATAATTCTTATCTTCATGTATTTTACATGATTGTGCGTAATGAGTTTGTCAAGCTGATGAGGTGAGGGACATTTCGTTGGTGATAGGACTTCTTTGTTGCAGTGAATTTTTTTAATAGAATTGTTGTAAAGCATAATAGCAAAAGTGCATGCCCAGTGGTATAGTGGAAGTATGTCAGCTGCAATTTTTTTTAATGAAGTAGAAAATCATGGAAAGATGTTGAGGAATACAATGAGTTTTTTGTATATAAGATTGGAGTTTATGAATCAAGTGAATGAATGTGCGCTACGAAGGAGAATTGAAATGGAGTATCAGATGATTAGAAAAGAGGACGATTCTCATGTTTATTCTTTTTTTCTTCAGGTTTGGAGTTGAGTTCATATTAGCACCAACGGCTGCGATGGGAGCAGTGCTGTTCACAAATCCAATTGATGTCGTTAAAGTGAGAATGCAGTTGCAAGGGGAATTAAAAGCACGAGGAACATACAAGAAAATTTACAAGAATGCATTTCATGCTGGTTATGCTATTGCCAAATACGATGGAATATTATCGTTACAGTCAGGAATTAAATCAGCACTGGGTTTTCAATTTTTCCTCAATGGAATGCGCATAGGGACATACAAAATTTGCCGAAATTACGGACTTACAGATAACGATGATGGTAGAACGAATATAGTAAAGACTGCTGTGTTGAGCGGTACAGGAGGAGCAATTGGAAGTATTCTTGGAAGTCCATTTTACTTGGTCAGTGAATACACTTGACTGAAATAGTCCAGTAGGTCAGGCAATTCTACAGCGGAATAGACGTATCACATGAATGGCAGACAGAGCAATTTTATCACGCTATGTATTTGCTCATGAATGGTCCAGGAGTAACATTCGATCAATCTGGAATACCTGTAAAACTTTTCCTAATAGAAAAAATTCTGGAGATGACTCGCACACGAGAAGCTACCTGAGCACTTCATCAACGAGAGTCGTCAATGACGTGAGCAAATTGCTGAAAATAGAACAGCATTGAGAAATATACGAAAATAATAGATATTTCGTATAAGAAATTACTCGAAGATTTCTGCAAGATGTCTTCTCTGATTTGTTATACAGTTTTAGAAATATTTCTTTCATAAATTATATGCCATGTCCACTGTGTTCTAATCTTGATTATTCGGAATAACAATTCCTTTCACATAAAGAATAATGACTTGATGGTATGTCTTTTTGAACTATAATACTTGCCTGACCTACAAGACTGGCATACAAGGTGAATAAATCATTCACTTTGAATACAGAGAGAAAATTCTGGATTTAGGTGAAAACGCAAATGCAATCGCAATCATGTGAAGCAGCACTTGCTGTTGGTCACCAACATCATCATACAAGTGAATGGGCAGCATATAAAAGCCTATGGAGGCAAGGCGGAATTGCAGGGCTCTACCAACAATGGTATGCTAATACTCCTAGAGTATTTTGTGGCTCTGCTGTACAGATGACAACATTTGGTCTGGTAGGAGATTGGCTTCAGAAGTTTAGTGTGAGTTCTCGCAACAACAATAGAGCAAACTTCTTTTTAAAAAGAAAATTAATGGTGAAATAATTTTTAGATATTCAATGACCACCCATTACTTCGAACATTTTGTGCGGCTCTTATGGGTGGCACAATGATTGCATTAACCACACAACCATTTGACCTGGTTTCAATTCGCCTTTATAATCAAGGTAGTGAACAATTTTTCTATTAATGTGGAGTATTGAATTATGAGCTGAATAAGAATTTCAATTCATTTTTTTCTGTATTGAAATTCAGGTACGAATGCAAAAGGCGAAGGGCTTTTGTATCGTAATTTTTTTGATGCCATCGTAAAAATATGCAGAAAAGAAGGAATGTATGGTCTGTATAAAGGTACGTTTCCGACATGGTTGAGGATAGGACCACATTCCGTTTTATGTTTATGTTTCTATGAACAATTGGATCGATTATATGAGTCTGTGATATACTGAATAAATAATACGATAATTGACATTGATTTCTTTAAGCTAGATTGTAAAAGTTATTTTTGTCCTTATAATAAAAGTGCACTTATGTGTATTTATGGATAATTAGATTCATTATATGAATCTATGATACATCTGAATAACATGATGATCAACATCAGTGTCACGTATATAAGATTGTAGCTAAGATGCTTTAGTACTAAATTGTTAGAATATATTTCGAAAGCATCATTCTTTTCAAGGAGGAAAGAATAAGAATAAAAGTAGATTATCGTACGAATTGGAAGCCTACTATGATTCATTTTGACTCATTCCTAATGAGAATTGATCAATATTTAAATGCGGCTTCGATTCAGCTCTGATGATTGTATCGAACTTCCATTTAGTTGTAATTATTTAAAAAGCGCTGTTCGATTTGTACAACATAAAGTTGGCGTATTATCGAAAATGTTCTGAATTCTCAAATAATATTTTGACATTTCATAATAAATAGTTACATCAATGGGTAATCAATTTACGAGAAATCCTAAACCAAATGAATCTGAGGATGAGAGTACAAGTTCTTGGAAAAAATATTTTTCAAGATGCTTCCCAAGGCGAAGTACAATCGATTTTGGATTTTTTGATATAGATGAATATGATTATGTTGTGGAGAAGTTAGCAATAAAATACGTTCGCGTTTCAATGTTTGCAACCACATATGATAATTATGAATATACTAAAAATGAAAACCAACAGCAAAATACATCGACAGTTTTATCGGCGTCAGTTCAAGCGACACCAACTCTTCTTACAAATGTAACGAAACCTGAAAATACAGCCAAAACAATGAAGAAGATACGATTTTCGAAGCAGGATATTGGTGGCAAGAGCGAAACGGCAAAGAAGCCATCTCTGGCACATTCCATTGGTGCAACCAGTCCTGCAGCTGAACTCATGAATTCGTTAACTGCTTTCAATTCTCATTTGAAAGAATCTGAACGACCACCAAAGGATCCATATTCATTGAATACAACAAAAAGCCAAAGATCATTCGCTGAAGAGTTGTCTGAAGCAGCAGCACAAAAGAATAATTATTATGCGATCACTGAATCAACTACATCAGCAACATTAACCCCGAGTACGTCAAAACAATTGTGATTAAAAATTAAAAAAAAATATTTATTGTAGTTAAAAAATTGAAATGTATTAACAACTAGGAATTAGTGCGCATTTTCGTAAAAAGTTCAAACGTCTGAGATGTATTTTCATCAATGACGTCCGCTTTGCTTCTGTTCGAATTTTCTATGGCTTCATTGGCAGATCAGGTATCATCATTTCTGTAGATATAATAAAAGCAAAATATTATTGTTCATTATGTATTCATTGAAGACATTCAATATCCTTTACATTTTCTTTAATTACCTTGCGCGTTTTGGTGCATTAACGTCCATCTCATAGCGACTTATTTCGTTGAAATATGGCCGTGATACATTGTTATCTTTATTTTCACAAACGTCTTCGTTGCATCCACATCCTTTTCCACACATCTTTGAATTTTTACGACATGAGCACATTCGTGATGTGCATTTCGTTCGACAGGAGCATTTTATTTCACCATCGGAATCGCGTTTTGATGATACATTTTTATCGCCAGATGTATTACCAATGCTTCTGAATATTGTTGACTGGGACCGCTTATATAGTGGAGTTCTCTTCCAATCAGGATCCTTTGTTACATCATCATCTTCATCAATTATGCTGTCATCACTCATCTCTAATACTCCTGGTTCCTCTACTAATAATCGTGTAATTCGCGGATTTTTCGGTTTTTCGGGTACATTTTCTTTCATTCGGTTCTTTTCTTTGAGCTCATATTTTCGTAAATTCATTAATGCCTGATCGTATTTGTCCATAAGCTCATCATAGTCGGAACATTTCATGCAATACTTCATATCACGTTCGATCACGGTTTCAGATAACATTTCGATAGCAATCTTTGCATCACCTAACATTTGAATATCTTTCAAACGACAATTTGCGCGGTTCTCCTCATCAGCTTCAATAATTTTTTGTTGCAAATCTGTAATTTGAACATTGCGCAGCTCTATGTATTCTGTTAGATCAGTTATTTGGTTATCCAATTGTGGAGATGGCTCATCGATGTTTCGCTTTATTAATGTCTCCAATTGCGACGTGAGCTGTTCTCGATCTTTCATTAATTTTTCGAGTGAATATTTGGCTTCATTCGTATTCGACAAAACAGCTATTTCTTGAGCTAGGGAGGTTTTAAGTTCATCTTTAGATGTTTTTGATCTCTCTTTGCGCATTTTTGCTTGGCGCTGTTTCTCTAGGGAGTCTTTTAAACGTTTAATAACTGCACACGCTTCTTCCATTTTCCGTTTCGATACAGTTTGTTGTTTACTGTGTTGGGTTTGCATCCGCACAATTTGATTTTGACGTTTTCGATCTTGGTCTTTTAATTTATGCAGTTCACGTTCGCGCATCATTTTGTATTGACTAAACTTCTCAGCTTCTTTTCGCATTTCACGAACTAATTTCACTCGAGTTTGTTTCAATGACTGGATCTCTGATGCGAGATTTTTTACTTGTAAGTCAGATTTTTCTTTTGCTTTAATCACACGATTTTGCTCAACACATTTCTTCGTGAGTTCGGTGATTTTCTTTTCCAACTCTTGAACCTTTTTTCGCCTTGTTTCTGCCAATTTGGCACTTGCTGCATTGGTTTGTACATTCTCGAGTGTTTTCAACAACTGTTCTTTCTCCGATTGCAGAGTTTTGATTTCATTTTCCATGTCCTGCATTTCTTTTGTGTGCTCTGAAAGTTCCGACGCGTTAGTTAAGAGTTTTAGAACAAGCTCTTCTTTGAGTGCCAGTGCACGATTGATTGATTGAACTTCATTTTCTCTTTCTGCTTGGCGGAAAGTATGTTCTGCATGCTCTTCATCTAATTCGATTGTTTCATTCATACTACTCTCACTAAGAGTATTACTAGCATCATCTTTTGCCTCGAATGATGACAAATTTGATGATTTTTCTGTATTTGCTGGGATTTGTGGACCTGATATGTGACTTATAATTTCAGCGTCTATCTTTTTCTGATGCTCTAACAAATTCGAAATTTTTGAATAAATTTCTTGCAATGGAATGCGGTGAATCTCTAGAAGACTCTCGTCTTGTAAAATTTTCGCAAATTCTTGTAAAATTGTTGATAATCCATCACAAAGCTGTTCTTTCGCAGTCTCAGCGAGTTCACCGCGTTCATTCATACACATTGTATTGATTAAACTCGTGTTGAATCTTTCCATTAACAGCCTCAATTTTTTCTGCAAGTCTCGATTTTTTTGCAATAATTCCGCGTGTTCTGGAGGACACCTGAATACTTCACCTTGACCTAAAAGAGACAACTTGAGTTCTTTTATTGTTGCTTGGAGGCGATTGATCTCGGCTGTTTTCGGATCCTGGTTTACGATCGGTTTATTTTTTATTTTTTTCGCGCGATCTGCATAACGTAGAGTACTCAATGTTTCATCAATATTATAATCTGCCGGACTTATGCACGCAATCATCAATGTCATAGAGTTGCCCCCCAATGAATCTTGGAGGAGTCGAGTCAACTTGCTATCACGATATGCGATGAATGAATTTCCACCGTTTTCACCTAGCTGCGAAATTACATTTCCAAGTGCTAGAAGTCCACGATTTATATCGACACCCTCTTTGAAACGTTCACCTGTTGCGCCAGTTTTTTTACTACGTTCTGATCCCGCCAGATCGACTAGATGGAATTTTGCAGTGGTTGCGCTGTGTGGGTCTCCAATTTTTTCCTGCTGAATTATAATTGTAAAAATTGCGTGACTTCGACTCGATTGGTTGTTCATCGCAGTTGCACCTGTGGCACGTCCTTGGGATCCATGTGCAAGAGTCTTTAGGGTAGTTTCGGCGTCCGTCACCTCGATTTCAGTCAGACCGACTATTTTTACTTCCTTATTTTCTTCCCGTATTTCCACTAGGCAATCTTTCCTCTGACGATCAACAGCCAATAAATCGTATAACTTTTCTTTGTGAAGTTCAATGAATGTCACGGATACTTTCACGTTATAGCCATTCCGGCTGTTGATTGTTTCGAATATGTCTTGGATAGCAAGAGGAATGACTCCCATCGCTTCCTTTCCGTTGTAATTTGTGCCCATTGTAAACGTCTTTCCACTCCCAGTTTGACCGTACGCTAATATTGTGACGTTGTATCCTGTAATTTTATATTGTCAGGTTTCAGTAATCAACTTCCCTTTTGTATAATAAATTAATCCTATTTTAATATCAAAGTTAGCACCAAAACTTTCAGAACACAAAATTCGATTCGTCAGCTACATCGCACTCAAACTTAGAGAAATTTCAATCATCAGGAGATGCACTGGACAAAGTCTATATGACTGTCCTCTGGAAAATAGAGTGCAAAATAAAAAGAACGGGAAAATGCGATATTATTCCCGATATAAAATATAAATATCAACGTAAACACAAGATATATGTCTCCACCAGTCGCTGTTTAAGATCCCTACATAAAAAACATCAGAAAAAACAAACGGGAGTAGTGTCAAAAATTAAAAATCCTCTTCTTTTCCTACTAAAACAGTGTAAGTGGAAAATCGTTGTGAATATTGTGGTTCATATCGAATGAAACTTGACACATTAATTGAGGACAAGTTAAAATTTCACCTTTAAAGAGACTGGGTATCATTCCTCTCACGGCCTGTTTGTAAAATTCGTCATGGTTGACTTTTCCACCAAAAACATGATTGAAAGTGAATCCTTTTTCCAGTCCTATTGTTGTGTTGATTTGTTTCTCAGCCTCGTTGACATTAACACAATCCTGACAACCTCGTTCTATCTCAGATGCGACCAAGGGTCGCACCCTGACTGCAACTCTTACAGTATCATCAAAGTACATCTTATAAAATATTTAACAAACAATTCTAATAAATAAACACACTTTTGTCACATTCAGCTTGTATCAGAACACCGCATGCTGCATATATGAACAAATATCACAAATGGCGTCTTGTTCGTTATTTTCAACAGTTCAAATATTCCAAAGCACAACGGTTATTATCATTCTTGCCAATACAAGAAATTGCAGTTGCCGCGATAGTGGCGCCACCACTTGCATTCGTTGACATCTTGTGACCAAAAAGTGTACTATTCTCCAGTGCGCGCGCATATCAAACATCAACGGAGAAATCAGAAGAACAAAAAAAAAGAATTAAAATTGCTTATATTAATATTTTTTCTTATTACAGATTGATTTTGGGATATAATAGGTTAATGTTAAAATCTATGGAATATTTTTTGCATATTCTAAATGAGGTTAGTGGAACTCAGATATATTTCCATTTTCCACCTACGTGGGAGTACCGTGCGCAATAGTAACAGGCGCAAGTAAACTAGTGGGAGAAACGTGAAGTTAGAGCTGAATGAATCAAGCCGAGATCTGAAAGGAATTGTTTTGCCAGTTGGACTTATATTTCATTATTGTTCACCCAAAATGGGTCGTGATTACAGCGATACGGAAATTGAGAAACACGAAAGAGATCGAGAATCAAGTCCATCATATAGAAGTAGAGAAAAGAGATCGGACCGAAAATACGAATCACATTCCAGGAGGCGAAGGGACAACCGAAGCAGGGACAGGAGTAGAGACAGGGAAAGAAGCAGAGACAGGGATAGGAGTAGAGATCGGGACAGAAGCAGAGACCGAGACAGGTACAGAGATTCAAAAAGAAGAGGACGAACTCCTGATGATGGCCCAGATAGCAGACGGGATAGGAAACGTGATAGATATTCTTCCAGGAATGATGAGAAACATCGTGATGAAAGAAGAAATGCTCGTGATGATGACGAAATTGAGGAAGGCCAAATTCCTCCCGCCAAGAAACGTGTTGTTGATATCCTAACCTCAAAAGCTGGTGGTGCTTACATACCACCAGCGAAATTGAAGTTGTTGCAAGCCGAGATTACTGACAAAACCTCGAGGGATTATCAAAGAATAGCTTGGGAAGCTTTGAAAAAATCTATTCATGGATATATTAATAAGATAAACACAAGTAATATTGGATTGATAACTCGTGAGATATTGCGAGAAAATATTGTGAGAGGCAGAGGCTTGTTAGCGAGATCAATTATTCAAGCACAAGCTGCTTCACCAACGTTCACACCTGTTTATGCTGCTTTGACTGCAGTTATCAATGCTAAATTTCCAAATATCGGCGAATTATTACTGAAAAGATTGGTAATTCAATTCAAACGTGGGTTTAGAATGAATAATAAACCACTTTGTATATCTTCGGGTACATTCATAGCTCACTTGGTAAATCAACGTGTGGCCCATGAAATTCTGGCACTTGAACTCTTGACTCTACTTGTTGAAACACCGACAGACGATTCGGTTGAAGTAGCAATAGCCTTTTTGAAAGAATGTGGAATGAAATTGAGCGAGGTTTCACGTAAAGGTATGGAAGCTATATTCGAGATGCTCCGAAATATTTTACATGAAGGACAACTTGACAAACGTGTACAGTACATGATTGAAGTTATGTTCCAAATACGTAAGGATGGCTTCAAGGATCATGAAGCTGTGAGTGAAGAGCTGGATCTTGTTGAAGAAGAAGATCAATTCACGCATTTAATTACATTAGAGGATGCCACCGATGCGCAGGATATCTTGAATGTATTCAAATTTGATGAAGAATATGTGGAAAATGAGGAGAAATATAAGCAATTAAGTAAAGAGATTTTGGATACTGATGGAAGTTCGGAGAGCGGTGACAATGATGATGATGATGCGGACGATGATAATTCGGATGACGCAAGCAGTGATGCTGAGGGCGAAGGAAAAGCTGATGTAATCGTAGATAACACTGAGACCAATCTTATTGCACTTAGACGTACTATATATTTAACAATACATTCTTCATTGGATTTTGAAGAATGTGCTCATAAACTCATGAAGATGCAAGTGAAACCTGGTCAAGAAATTGAACTTTGCCACATGTTTCTAGATTGTTGTGCAGAAATGCGAACATATGAAAAATTTTATGGGCTTCTTGCTGGACGTTTTTGCGCAATAAACAAAACTTATGTTACAGCATTTGAACAAATATTCAAAGATACATACAACACAGTTCATCGATTGACTATGGATAAATTGCGTAATGTGTCCAATTTTTTTGCACACTTATTAATTAGTGATTCGATATCGTGGGGCGTCATGGAATGTATGAGATTGAATGATGACGAATCAACGCCTTCCAATAGAGTCTTCATCAAAATTTTATTCCAAGAATTAGTAAACGAAAAGAATTTAAGGAAATTGAATGAACGTCTCAAAGATGTTACAATGCAAGAGGCATTTGAGGGTTTATTTCCACGAGATGATCCAAAAAAAACGAGATTTGCTATCAACTTTTTCACATCTATTGGTTTGGGTGGTCTCACCGATGACTTGCGTGAACATTTGAAATCAAGACCAAAACCCCTTCCGCCACCACCAATAATACCAACTGAGACTAAGGAATCTTCAAGCTCAGAATCAAGCAGTTCATCCAGTTCCAGCAGTTCATCATCGTCCAGTTCTGAATCGTCTGACAGTTCAGGTATAAATCGATAAATATTAATTATTGTCTGAAGTAATTTTACTAATTAATTACCGCTGAATAATTATTGACGCTTCATTGTTTGGTTTTGTTATAGATTCATCATCAGCATCAGAGAAAGAAAGAAGAAAAAAGAGAAAGAAAAAAACTGAAAAGAAGCAATCCCAAAAAGACCGTGATTCGGATCAACGGAAAAAGGAAAAAAATTATAAAAAAAGTGACAAGAAAATATCAAAAAGAAAGAAGAAGAAGAGCAGATAATTATAAGTTTAGTTGTTCGACACAACATGGTTTCGTATTTACAAAGAACTTATTTTAAATGTCTAGAATTATATTCGAAAAATTAAGTCAACTGGAAAGAAAAAATTCCACTAAAAGTTTATTTTTCATCCTGGCTTTGAATATGCGCTTGTAATCACATTAGCGTTCAATTTTCGTGTATATAATTGAAATAAATGTTCGTAAATATATACAAATATCATGGCATTCAGTACAATTTCATTTATAGAATTATTGGTTTACGTACATTATCGATGTTGTGTGCGATGATAAGAAGTCCTCGCAATTATTAACAAAAATGTAGCGAAACTCCAGGTGAACAGGTGAATGAATAAAATTTGAACATACTCATAAAAAAAAACATTGGAAGGAATATTTTCTGATATAGAGGGCGCGCTTTGAATCACAACAATGAAGAACAAACAAAATTGCTCAATCATTGACAGACAGACGCTTACTGAGCTCTTGTCGGAATAAAAAAATTTTCTCCCTGTTTACAACCTTTCCATCACAATTAATTGATTCCTGGTGATAAATTGAATAAGTTAATCAAACAAAAACTCAAAATGGTAAGTTGGCTTACACTAATACAATAGTTGTTTTTAAGGTTATGTGTATTTGATATTATTGATAACAATTTTGATGATTTCTTTCACAGTTTTCGTTTAATATGTTTCCGGAAATTCCGAGGCCGTTTAATACACAATACAAATGTTTTTCGGTCTCCATGTTACCTGGAAATGAGAGACAAGATGTTGAAAGAGGAGGAAAAAGTGGGTTCAACAATTAATTTTTTATGATGTAGAATTCCATTAATGTTGATCATTCAAAATATGCACAGAATTATAGTGGAAATGTTTGATTTGCCATCATACTTTTGTTTATCAAACTTTACTGATAAACATTGAAAATGTTCATGCAAATGTTTATTCATCCCTAATTTTTATATCATCGTCATTTTGAGACATTTTCTATTTGTCTCTTATGTAGCATTGTTATTATATAACTGTCATGTGTCGCGAGGTTTACTTTATAACAATCAGCTGGTCAATTAATCTGAATTGAAGAATTTATTCTAGAATTTATATTGCAGTTATTATGCCACCGTCAGCTTTGGAGCAACTCACACGGTTGAATATTGTCTATCCAATGTTATTCAAGCTCACGAATAGAAAGACAAATCGAATAACACATTGTGGAGTTTTAGAGTTTGTCGCTGATGAAGGGAAAGTTTATCTTCCATATTGGGTATGAGTTTTCTTTGAGATTCAAAAATTGAATGGTGGTTGTGTCATTAGCACTTGAATTGAGTGTTTTGTTTTTATATTACAGATGATGCACAATTTATTGTTGGAAGAAAGCGAAATAATAAATATTGAAAGTGTATCACTGCCTGTAGCAACATTTTCACGATTCCAACCACAGTCTGCAGATTTTCTTGATATAACAAACCCAAAAGCAGTTCTCGAAAATGGTTTGAGAAGCTTTGCTTGCTTGACCACAGGAGATATTATTGCGATTCAATATAATCAAAGAATTTATGAAATGTGCGTACTGGAAACAAAACCAGGACCCGCAGTTTCTATTATTGAATGTGATATGAATGTTGAATTTGCACCACCGGTGGGCTATAAAGAGCCTAAGAGAATGGAGAAAAAAGAGGAGCAAGAAATTGATCCTGTTAATATGATGCCAGAGTCAACGGGATTTATAGCATTTAAGGGGCAGGGTAATCGTTTGGATGGAAAAAAACGAAAAGATTCTGGGTCTTCTGATACGCAACCAGCTAAACCGGTTTATGTTCGCGGTATACCCGATTATGAATATAAAATTGGCACTCTCAAGTTTTTACGCAATATGAAACCTGTTAACAATAAAGAAGTGAGTGAACGAATACTGATATATTTTATAGATCACCATCATACTTTTTTACACCATTCTGTCATTGATCACTTTTTTCTTTTCACAGGAAAAAAATGCAGAAGAATTCAAGGCCTTTACTGGTGAAGGCTTTTCATTACGAAAATCTAGGAAATAGCCGATAAATTATTCTAATTCATATGATTATCTGAAAGATTAAGAATGGAAAAAAAAAATAATGAGAATAAATTACAAATCAGACAAGTATTTATTATACAATATGAGAGTTTGTGGGTTGTTTGTATAAATCTTAATGCAAAGTATGTTTCTAAAAATAGTATCACTATATTAACAACGATTTTTCGAAACTTTATGATATAAAATTCATAAAAATTCTAAATGCAATATGTGCATATGAATATGAGTTGGAAAATGAGGGATCACTTTCCACAGTAGGTATGATTGAATCCATAAGTCGTCTTATTATCTAGTATAGATGCGATTCAATTATCACATTTAATTTTCTGGTTAGCATCGGATTTACCATTCAGTCTTCAAGCGGACCCCAGAAGTGTTTACTTGGTCTTGTATGGTCTTCAGTGAGGAAAAAGTCTCGACCCAATGTCACAAATTCGTCATGAGTGATTTTTCCATCTTCATTCACATCAATATGAGCAAAGGTGATTACCGCATGCTGTTGTCATAATTTACGTTAACATTTAGCGAACAGTTTCGATCAACAATTCGATTTTGATTCGAATGAATATAAAGAAAACTTACATCATTATCGATATCGAGGCATCTGAAAAATAGTTTAAACTCTTCCACTGATATCTGTCCATCACCATCTTTGTCAACAGCCTGAATGCATAAATGGATATCAGTTTTTAATACAGATTTTTTCTGTATAATCACAAAATTAAAAAAGAGAAAAATACCTTGAAAAGAAAAGGTAAGAAGTTATGGCACTTTTTCTTCAAGGATTTGTCATTGAGTACATGGTGCATTTCTTCGAGATATTGCTCAACGCCTACGAGGTTGTAGGGACTGATCTCGCCCCATTGTTCTACCCACATATTCTGAAAGACAAAAATGAATTTAATGAATACATGAATTAAATAATCCAATGCAAATAAATGCATCCCGCATGATTTGCGATAAAAAAATAGCGTGCGGGTAACCAACATGAATACTAACGCTCAGAACTTTTTGAAATTCTTCTTTTGCTTCTGGTGTTAAATGACCCAGATCAGCAAATCGTTCAGCAAGGAGCATAAAATCATCATAGCTGATGACTCCATCTTTGTTGACATCCAAGTGGCTGTGAAGTGTCCTCATTTTTTGTCTCCAGAAAGCTGACTGGCCCTTCAGAAATGGAAAACAATTTAATACAAGAAAAGAACTGGCAAATTTTTTCTCATATTAAAAATTGGGAGTGATACACAAATCTTTGAATATCATTTTTGTACCATATGAGCTCATTAAAAATTTATGAAAATTCATTTGAATATCATTCAAATGGTATTGACATATTCACATGCAGCAAATCCTGCTTTCGTGGTCGCAAATGTGAAATTGAATTTAGGTGAAGGCCGATAAATCCACATCGCCTACTACAATCACGCGATAACCTTTAATATTTTATCAAACTGACAAATTTAATTTTCTCTCCCTTTCTTTTCCTCTGATGAACAGCGCGCGTACAACTAAACGATACTCTTTTTATTTTACTCTGATGATATTAACATAATTAATTCTGGTTTCGATAACTCCCTGAAATGAATCTCAAGGTCAGCAACATATCCGCACCTTTCTTCAAATGTCATTGGCTGATTGCATTCTATTAATTTTAACTGTATACTTTTCCATTAATCAGTTTGAGAAATCTGGGGAAGGAACTGCAGTAGTGACGCTGGACTTTTGAAATGAATCATTAACATAATAATTCCATAATTCATTTTCAAATTACAGTTACTACAGTGCTAGAACAATTGTGTAACACAAAATGTAAATCATAATTGATATTTACTCTGTCTGATTCGCCATCAGAGTCACTATCACTGTCGCTTTCACTTTCCTCTGCCACTGAAGTTGAAGCTTTCGTGTAATGAACATTTCTTTTATTAGTGGACATTGTCCGCATTATCGGTGACGGCTGCAGATAACGAACATGTAACAGAAAAGAATTATAATCTATTAATATTGAGGGTACATTGGAATTGATTTCATGTAGAATTGTTACATGAATTGGATCAATATCTTCAACATATAAAAAACATTAGAAAACGACAATTCTTATAGTTCGATATTTCAACGCAATGCTCTGTGGTTGTAGAAACTACGATTTTCCCAGACGAAGTTCACATCAGGACGTTAACCCGCGCCTGCTTGTACCAATCTCAAAGTGCCATAAAACATTTTCTATTGACTATGAATAACAAAAAAGCAACCGGAAAAAATAGTCACAACAATCTATAATCAATCATAGAGTTAATTAATAATATATCCATCCAAAATTCCTATCTAATAATCATGAATTTATTTGTATATTTATGTTTCATATGAAAATAATATGGAAGCGATGAAGAATTGTACGGCGTAGTTTCACTAACGTAAAATAAGGTTCCTGCCAATTTTTTTTGTCTCGATCTATATGTGAGATGGGGCCCAATATGACGACATGGATCAAAACCGGATGGTCTCATGGTCATGAGGAGTCGAAGGGAATCTTTTGTGTCTGTTTCTATACAAATAAAATTCCGAACGGGTGAATGTTTGTGTATAAACAAATCAATCGTCCGCCTTGAATATAAATCTTTTTTGTTTGGACTTTATGAATTTCAAATTCGTTTGTCCATCCGGTAGGATTCAGGTGCTCTTGATTATTCAAGTGTGCCGGCACTGTTGACTCCACTCGCCTTAAAATCCAAGCGTCCGTCTCAAGGGCACAATAAATCGTAAGGGATAAACAAATACTTTCTGACTTTTACGTTCCGTATCAAATCACCATAAATATCATCAAAAATGAATCAATGTCTGTTAAGTTTACAGTATAATGCAAGTAAATAAAAATTCTTACCTGATATTTTGGCGCTGTCGAAACATAAATATTATGATCAACGAACAATGCATTGTTTATAGTTACAGGGGTAATTTTTTTATCAAAATTTGCGCCTTTTGAAATAACTGATCTCAATCCATTTCTCAAAATTGCTGTTGCCATTTTTTTACAGTCAAACAAAATTATTGCAAGACAATAAAATTATCACTGATATTTTCACATAGAATCCTTAAATGAAACTGACATAAACAAGTCGCGTCTGCATCCTTTTTGTCTGTAACACATTCTCCGCGCGTTTCCCCCTCACATTTCTTTTACGCATGCGCAAATCACACTGTATATTCTCCCCTTTCAAATAGTATTTTTTTCTGTTCTCTGCCGTTTATTTTTCTTTTTTATTGGCACATGTGCCATAACATTGGCGTCAACGCTACGTATTTATATTGTGGGGGGCAGATGAACGTCTGCACGTTGATGATACGTAAAAAAATGACTCTGCCGTCAATGCTAATAGTTATCTTGACATGAAAGCATTGATGTCTTTCTTCTAATCTTGACCCCATGATTTTATGCGAGTATTCAGCGACGTCTTTACTACAAAAAGATTATTCATAAATATATTGTATGATAATAACTGATAATAATATATTCATCATTGTAGACATGACATATAGAAGACCCAACACGAAAATGAGGTCGTACAATGTACATTACGTTTCTGTCTAATGTATACGTGCTAGATCGCATGTACACGTACCAGTGTCCACGCTCGTTGCCAAGTCAACCGGAAAATTTGCGACAGATTCAAAGTTGTAAACAAGGAAAAATATGGGACATTCCACTGCTGTTTATTAAACATATAATTGAATTTTTTTTTCAGTGATTATTTATTATCATAAATTTATTTACAAGACAATCGATAATTTTAAAAAGAAAAAAATACGAACATGATATCTATCATATAAAGTATCTATATATATTTATATATACTGTGAAGGTATATATGTAAATACCTGCAAGTAGATATCGTTTGGATTTGTTTCCAACTCCGTGAATAAATGGAGTTTATCTGTATAATTATATTGGTTGCTCCTTCACTGAATACATCCTGTCAGGAGGAATTATTATATCAAAATAATAATGCGTTATATTAATGTAATGGTGTCATGTGTTCTAACTCTTTTTGTATTCAATCCTTTCGACTTTAACTTCGTCACCAACAAGTTGGTACACATAAGTTACTACAGTCGAACTTTGTATGTCCATCAATACGAAAGAGGGGATGACAGATCTGGAATGAATGAATAAATAAATAAATAACTCAATGAAATATAAATACAGGTGGATTGGCAGAATATTTAGAGAAATGATAGTGTATTACGTGTCTAAAGGATTGTATGCTCCAGTGGCCGAGCCTGGATTTATATAAAATTTATTTTCATGCTCATATGCTTCAAACTTGTGTGTGTGGCCGGATATCAATATATCAACGTCCAATTGCCGTTGTATAAGCGCTAATGACTCTGGATCTCCCCAAGGTACCACTTGATGGCCATGTGACAATCCAATTCTGAATTGACCCACTGTAACTACTTTTTGCTCGGGATAATTCAGATTCTGTAATTTATAATTCGTTAGTCAATCATTCATTCATGAAACTTGGATCAAGATTCAATGTAAATGTGTTGTTGATTTATCATGAGTAAAAGTATTGTCCGAGTACCTCATCAAAATCACCTCTGACCACATGTACATCACTGGCTAATGTTTTTAAGTAATCATAAGACTCCTTTGTACAAAGATTACCCGTACACAATATATGCTGTATTCGACCAGGTACCAAAAGTTTTTTGAACTTGCTTGGTAAACTGCTACATCGATGTGGAATATGTAAATCGCCCAGTACCAATACAAGCTGAAAGACGAAATAATTTTACTACGTTCAATTCATCCCATAGTTTATCAAGAAAACATTTAATCTTCATAATCATATGATGCAATGAAAATGTTGATATTTTTATGCTGTAATGAATAACAATTGGAGGTTATCTTTGTATATGCATCCGATACAGTGAAAATATTGATATTATTACGTACTCACCATGTTTAATACTTAAATGCCTCGTGGCTGAATTTAATGTTCGTTATAATGTTTTTTGGTTTATTGTTTGGTCTCACTGCATTGATTTGCAGAAATTTTCAATAGCAATAATAATAATATATGTTATTAAAGACTCGGATAAATGTCAAATTTTCTGATCGGAAGTGCTGATGACAGTCCTTTTAACAGTGCGCATCTATTGCGCATGCATTGCGCATGCAAAAATATTATTGGTGCAACCTAACCTCAAACTATTTTTGATTAAGAAAAAGGCGGGAAACGCTGTGTACATTCGGCGAGACTGTTCATGTCGCAGTGTTTATAATTTGTTTTTGATTGATAATTTTTGATTTGTTTAATAGAATATTTTATACGAGAATCATTGAAAAATCAACTTAGTGAAGAATTGAAGAATGAAATGTGTTATACCAAGTGCAAATATAAAAAGTAAGTGCGATATGTTGATATTCAGGTTAAACATTGGAGAATAGGAAGAAGGAATTGTTCATTTTATTGATGTTGAACTATGGAATGTTTATTAATATCATTTTGATTTGCAGTTTTGGCAAGGGCTATACATGCTCTTGGAAAGATTGGAGAAGAAATGTATGTACAACCACAAGAGACAGCTCTGTCGTTTAGATCTGTTAGTATGTCTAATTCGGCATACTGTGATTTTACTTTTCGGGATAATTATTTTTCGTATTATAATTTTGGTGATTTGGAAGAGGAAGAAGCATTGAAATGCAAAGTATCAATGAGGGTAAGATGATGGATTTTATTTTTGTTGATTTGTGCAATTTTTTGGTTTATTAATGGGTTTTGTTGATTTAGTGTGCAATCAGTGTGTTCAAAACTCCAGGAATCATGGATAAGTTGGTGGAAACTTGTCATATAAAACTTGAGCCCAATGCTTCCAAGTTGATCATTATTTTGAAGTACAAGAACAGTGTTACGAAAACATTCCTTTTGCCAATTCTTAATTGTGAGGCTCTTCAGGTGGGTTTTTTATTTGCTTTGATAGTTGATGTAACATAATACTTTCTTGAATATGTGCCTTCAATCTTTTACTTTTATTCCAGGCTGCATACAATAAAGATGGTGTTCCTAATCACTTGATCGTACAGCCAAAAGTTCTTGGAGATGCTTTGCAGAATTTTCAACAAAATTTAATAGAAATCACTTTAGATGTTAGTGAAGAGAAAATTCTTATCAGGAATTATGTCAGCGAAACTTCTGGTAACGATACATTTTCTTATTAATCATCAATAATTCATTTTGGATAAGAGAAACTTGGCTTACCATAATTTTCGGCTATATATAGGTGCGGCGAATGCGACAAGAACACAATTGGCCTTGGCTGTCGGTGAATTTGATACTTATAAAATTCGACAAGAAACTTGTATCACTTTCTGTATGAAAGAACTACGAGCCATTTTGGCGTTTGCTGATATTGTCGGGTTACCTCTACACTTGCTTTTCGAATTAGCTGGAAGGTATGTTGTATAAATGAAAGTAAGGATGTAGAAGAAAAATAGCTCAAGTATACAAACATTTTATATTTTACAGACCAATTGTGTTTGTACTAAAAAATCCGTCGTTCGAGGCGAATTTAGTGCTGTCAACATTGAATCCAGAACCACCAGACGCACCCGACACATCAATTCAAGACAGGAGACAGGCGTTGAAAAAACGTACAGCACTCAAACGTAGCGCACCTAAACAATCAAAAACTCGGCCGAACAATAGCAAAAATAAATCTACTGCTACAACCAATACTACAATGACAAAGCACCAAAGTACCAGTAGAAGCATTCTCGAGTCATTGCACACTAAATCAAAAACTAATACGAGGAGTCGTGAATCTACTGAGAAAATAACACCACAACCAAATGCGGATTCATTGGTCCCACTCGTGCGTTCAACAAGTATAAATAGTATGGAAGTCTTATTAGATGCCCAATCAGTACATCAAGTTCTACCATCCACATCGAGTCGTGTCATGCCTTTAAGACAAACTCGAACGGATCTCATAGCAGAAACACCTTCTTCCCTTGGATCAACACAACGTGTAAATATATTCAGTACTGGATCAGGTTCATCGATGTTCTCTTCTCCCACAGCGAGACGTAAAATACAAGAAATCGCTACAAATGATTCTGAAGATGCAGGTGATGAAGAGACGGTACCAAATTCACCACCACGACAGCCGTCAAAGAGAGCAAGAATGATTTTTAAAAGATGTTTCCAAGCAACTTTTGATCCACGAATGTTACCCGGTCATGATGAAATTTTGGCCAGAGATACTGACAGTGAATAAATAATTAATGTGTATATAACCCGAAAATGACGACATCAAAGTCATCGTGAAATAATGTTCAATGAATTTGGGTATATTAAATATATTTTTTATAGTCTATCAATAAATACAGCGTTTTATATTTCGCTCGTTCAAACAACTGGTCACGCCACCTTGTGGTTGCCTTTCGAATAGCTAATTCTCATGATTCACGTCTCTGTTCATGAATACCACGTGGATCACTGTATTCTATTCAGTTTGTAGCAACTAAGGGTCGAAGGGGGAAGTTTATGTATTAGATTAGGTTACGCAAACGTCATAATGAAAAGAGCAACTTCAATTGTATTAAAAATATCAGCAATAGCCACGGCTAGTTTGAGTGGATGGTATGCAGGTCAAAATTATGAACGTTCTCAACAGTTGAATAATGATAAAGACAAAGAAGAGAGTTTACTTTCATGTCCAAACTTCAAATTGAAACCAGGTTTCCCTCTTTTTGCCACGGTTTCTGCTGCTTCACCAATTGTTCCTGATGATAAGATTTCAGAAATGGGAACAAAGTTTTCATCATCTGCCTCACGAGTTTCGCAGGTGCTTTTTTTATTTTATATCCTTGCCAAATATATTTCATTGTACACGTGCATATAACCAACAAGTTCTACTGATACAAATGAACTTACAAAAGAACGAATTCATTTCTTTAAATTTTCATTTTTATTTATTTCAGATAATGAAATATGGATTTCCTGGCCTCGATACAGTTCGATCATTTGACGATTATGTATTGTCGTATGATAGACGGAATAAAATTGCTCATTGGGTGTTCGAACATCTCACATATGAGAAGTTAAAGAATAGTGCGAATGTTGATAGAAACAAGTGTGAATTCAAGCCTGATGACAGCATTCATCCATTCTTCAGGTATCTATGATGATGTCTTGACCTAAGTTTATAGCGCTTTATCGTTTTAATGATGGTGAGAATTTTTAATGATTAATGGAAATGGAATTGGATCTAGGGCAACAAATAAAGACTATAAAGGCAGTGGATATGATAGAGGACATATGGCTGCAGCTGGGAATCACAAATCATCTCAAGAATTGATACAACAAACTTTCTTTTTATCAAATATGGCACCGCAAGTGGGTGCTGGATTCAATCGGGATTCTTGGAACAGGTTAGAGAGCTATGTGAGGAAATTGACCAAAGTTTACACGGACGTTTATGTCTGCACTGGACCTTTGTATTTACCAAAGTAAGTGATCAGTTGATTCATTAGGTATCGACAACTATTTTATCTCTCGCTTTGTTCTGTCAGTGATTAAATTTTTGCCTGTTCCCCTTAGGAAAGAGAGTAATGGAAAAAAATATGTGAGGTATGAAGTTATTGGCTCCAATCATGTAGCGGTCCCAACACATTTTTATAAAATTATTGTTGGCGAAACGAAAGATTTGAAATATGAAATGGAAGCTTATGTAATGCCAAATGCACCAATAGATGATAATACACCGCTCACAAGCTTCCAAGTACCACCTGAGAGCATCGAACGTGCTGCTGGATTACTATTCTTCGATAAATTATCACGTAATAGATTAGACAAGATAAATGGTAAGAAAGTTTGATAATGATTGTGATTTAGATAATTGTGAAGTGATCATGAGAGCTTGTAAATAGACAAAAATTTTTAGACAATTTTTATTATCTCATATATACGTTATTTTCGTCGTAAATTTGTGTACGGTTATTGTGAAATGATCAATTACACTGTTTCATTAAGTGGACTTATTAATGAAATGTAAATAATGTACATAATATGTGTATATTGCTGAGAGAATTAAAATGAGTGTGTATATAAATTGATCTTAATGAGCACGATTGATTTTTGTACAGAAACAATTCACATATACTATAAACTAATATATCTTAAAATAATTTAATTTAGTATTTCACTGGAGCAATCGGTTATAATTAATATTCGAGAGCTTTCTTTGATCAATACATTTTCTTTGTCAGTTGACAAAATTCAAACTTCAGTCTTGCGAAAAAAAAAAAAAAAAAACAAAAACCGTGCGTTCATCCCCATAAAAATTTCCTATATCTTTTCTTATTCTAAATCTCGATGGTCTACGTAACAATTATACCACTACATATATATGTATAAAAAGAAATTCACTGAACTTATTATATTCATTTTTCACTTAATTACTTTGGTCGCGACGGTAAATAAAATATACCAAATAAAAATGAAAAATAGAACAGGTTAATTCTAAAATTCATATAAAAACCCTAAAGCTAAATCAATCGCGAATAATCCGTCGTTATTTCTTATATTTTAGTATAAATATGTACAAAATTAACAGACTTAATTATTATACGATGTGGAAACGCACACTTGAAATTTTTGAGTAGACTCTTAGCTTCATTGCAGCGTATTTGAACATTTGTTATATATAGTTGAAAAAGAAAAACTATGATCCCCTAAATAAATGACATATTATTATGCTTCGAGAGAGAAAAATCTACGATAAAATTCAGAAAATGATAAGTAATTATCATTTCATTGTTGCCGCATTGGATATAATTCCCAATTAAGAATAATAAATTAGGCACTAAATGGACGGGCCTTTTCAGGATTATCTTTCGCAATCATCAAATTAATTATCTCTATTATCATATTAAGGACACTTGATATGTGTTCTTTCTTAAGTGCACTTCGATAAATACCACCATATTCTTCAGTTCATTGTTGCACTAATTTTTGAACACTTTCATGAGTTTCCTCTTTTCGCTCGCTACGTTGATATGAATAATATCCAATCATATCAAAATAACGGTGCGAGTACTACATTCATCTCTTGGTAATGCTACAGATTGATTTCTAATTCGGGTAAGCCACAATAGGCCAACACCAATTACAGTAACGTCCTGAATAATCAAGTCAATTTACTGCATAATAATATTCTCTGTGTGTCGTCTCTGCTCAGTGTGTTTCTTCCATTTTACCTTTTCGTTATTTCGAATGATAATGCAGTGAGGACTAGAAAATTATGGATAAAACCCTACGATGAGGTTCAGTTCGTCCATCCACCTCAAATTAATCTTTCCTCTGGCGGTGGTTTCATAACATTGTCCATTTCCACTCGAGGATTACTAAACTCTTGCGCGCTTGGACTGTAAGTACCTCTGGTTGCCCGTTTCTTCCGCGCCATCATAAATAACGCAGTGAGAGATCCTAAAGCCGTCAGTAGTAATATTCCCACGATGGGTCCAACGATAACAGCAATGTCAAAGGCTTGACTTCCCAAGAATGGTTCGGACTATGGACAATTATAAATTCTTATGAGTATTCTGAATTGAATAGAACAGACAATGATTGCTTTCAATATTTACCTCTGTACAGTTTTGTCCTGTGAAACCTGGAGCACAATAACAAATGTAGCCGCTTTCCTTATTGCAGTCGCATGTTCCACCATTCTTGCAAATATCCTGTGGAAGATAAAAGAGAGGCCACAAAATGATTGATGGTGACGAATGAATGGCATTGTCAAATTAGAAGTTTGTTCGATTATCTTACCTCGTCGCAGAGATTGAACATCCTGCAATTGTACCCACAATATCCTGATTCACATGCACAGCGGAAAGTGCCTTCGAGATTAATACATTGTCCAAATCCACAATCAGTTGTGCGCAGACTACACTCATCAATATCAATGCTACAATCAGGACCAGTGTATCCAGTTCCTGTGCAATTACATTTATAATTATTGATCTCATCGATACATTTGCCTTCATTCTGACACGGATTCTTTCCTTCAGCGGTAACACATTCATCTTTGTTGATCTCACAATAATCGCCGATAAAACCATCCGGACATGTACATTGCGGCACTTGATAGATCACATCACATCGCCCAGCATTTTGACAACTTTTCGCAATACAATAAAGTTCTTCACATCGTTCACCTTCATATCCTGGCATACATGTGCATGTGAAATTGTCGCCTGTCTTCAAATTAACAACATCTGCACAAGTCGAACCATTGTTGCATGGATGATCTTTGCATGTGATAAGTTTAAATTCTTCGCAGAATTGTCCGGTGAATTGATCTGGACATTCGCAATGGAATGCACCAGGGCGATTAACGCAAACTCCATCGTGCTTGCATGGACTTGATGGTACACATTCATTAACATCTTGATCACAATGCCAACTTTGCCAACCTTGGAGACACTCGCATGTATAATTTGCAATACCATCGATACATGTTGAATTATTTTGGCAATTGTTCACGGCGCACTCGTCAATATCTACTGAACAATCATCTTCAGCATAGCCAGGTGGACAATCGCAGATATAACTACTGAATTGATTTTGACAATGACCGTTGTTTTTGCAATCATCTTCGAAACAAAGACGACAACCAATATTCTCATGCCGTGTTATATTTGTTTGAAGAGCCAGGAACTCCGATGGTGTGAAATTAGCATTATGATAGACATCATCGAACGTGAAGTAATGAAGTAACATACTACCAATGCGTACTTCACCCAAACAACCTTTAAACGGTTCGCCAGACATCATTTCATGCGGTGGTATTGATGTTGTCAATCGGCGATCGTTTAAGTCTACACTATTACCGTCGACTCCTTTTTCATTACCTATTGTCACGTAACCAGTTCTCTCACTCCATGAATTATCTGCCAAACCACCCAGAGTCACAGTTCCGCTATTCAATAATTCATACCACAATGTGAAACTGAATTTTGTACTTGAATGCGATGATGTTTCATCAAAGAGCGGAACGTGACCACATAATAGAGAGTTGCTACTTAATTGGAGAAGAATTGATGTCCAATTGCCATCAGGATGTTCTTTACCAAACGAAATTGTGTCTTGATTGTGCATGTCTAATTTCCACGCTACTGTTATGACATCTTTATAAACAGATATTGTGAAATGTTGATCGCCAGAGTTTGGTGCCATATGCATCAATGTACCACCGCTATTAGATCTATATGCAATTTCAATTGTATTGATATTTGATTCAGTGATGTTTGTTGCTTTTAATTGATCATAAATATATGTGAATGATGTGCTGATGCCATCGAAAGTCGCATTGGCAATGCATTCATACCCGCCGTCCAAATTTTGACACTTGGAACCGCTCGGGCAATCTTGCAATTGGCAGAATTCCATTTCTTGACATGTTTTACCAGTATAACCTCGAGGACACTGGCACCAAAAGTCATTCCACGTAACGTGACATGTACCGTTATGATAGCATGGGCTGCTGGCACAGACATTGTCAGAAATTACGCCAGGCAAAACTTTCTCATGATCAAATGTAACATTACCGAATTGAATTGGTGGTGGAATATCTTTGGCCTTCAATGGAAAGAATTCTACAACCATCGTGTCGATTCCATTTGATATCTGTACATCCTGAATTATACCTTTGAAGTTTATTTGGGGTGTTACTTGGAGTTCCATTTGTCGACTGTCAACTTGACGAATGTATCTCGAAGCTTGGGGTAATCCTCCCAAATACAGTACTGTCACATTTAATTGTCCCGTAGCGCTGATTGTCTTTCTGAAGTATTCTGTGCTATTTATCTTCACTTGAACTAATGTCATGTTTCTAATTACTTGAATTAAATGATTGTTTCCATCATTCAATTTAACTCCACCAACTGTGTAAGCTTCAGATCCATTGAATTGCATTCGTACAAGCAATTCACCACCCTCTAATTGTGCAGCAATATATGTATTATCTAGAGATTTTGCGTCGGAATAAGGATTGGCTTCTGAACCTAAATAAAATATGTCACCACGATCTTCACGTGTGCGAATGAACATAGAAATATCGACAATCGAACGAACTGCACGCCTGGCCGTATCAGCAACTTTAACAGTTACATAGCCATCAGTTATTTTATCGTAGCCAAATGTTGCAGCAGTCATATTGTATTGGCACGTGTGACCAAGATACGGTCGTTCGCATTTGCAAGAGAAATTGCGCCAACGATCTGTACAGTGTCCACCGGCTTTGCATGGATTGGGTGAGCATTGTTCTTCACGTGGACAAGATGATTCAACATGTTCCATCAATACCGTGTCGGATACCATTCCTGGATAGATCCATTCGCCATTAATGACAACATCTTCAGTGCAGCCAACGAAAAATGGTGGACCGTGTGGTAATTTTCGTAAATAACTGATCGTACCACCCACATACGTTGTCGGGAAAGTTGTAGGTAATGTACTTGATCCGTCGTTAAGATTGATTGGATAGATTGTTTGTTCTTCATTAGCTGACAGTACCAAATGTGTCGTATTTATTGCAACAAATACTTTTTGCCACTTCGAATTATTCAATCCACTCCCGATGAATACACCTTCCCATTTATTCAAAATACTTGAGTGTAAATTGAGTTTACCATCGACTAATTCGAGAATATAGAACGTTGTACCTTTTCCCATTGCTAATAGGCCGTTTGGCAGTGTAGTACGGAAACGGAATTGAATATCGTAGCCTTCATCACGAGTTGTGTTTACCATTACATAAGAACTGCCGCTCAATGACATTGTTGTTACGTGATCGCATATACTACCATGGAATCCATTTGGACATGTGCAATTGAATCTGTGTTCAGTTTCATTGAATAAATATGGTAGGCATGTACCACCGTTTTGACATGCATTGCCTTGACATCCAATCAATGCGACCGAACAATTTTTACCGCCGTATTCAGGATCGCATGTACAGAAATAGTCTGCACGGCCGTCAATACATGTACCATGTCGACAAGGTGTATAACGCAAACATTCATCGATATCGTGCTGACAATGATCACCTTCAAAACCATCATCGCATTCGCATGTGTATCCACCAATTCGATCTTTACATGTTCCAGCCAAGCATGGATTGCTTTCACACTCGTTGATATTTTTTTCACAATTTTTCCCACTCAGTCCTTGAACACAAAGGCACTCGTAGCCACTGGCGTTGGCGTAGTTAAATTCTTGAGTGAAAATTGCTGGGAGATTGCGTGCATTGCTCTTATACAATTCTTTGTTCGATCGCTCCAAACAAGTGCCATTGTATTGGCACGGTGAACTCTCACACTCATTGATATCTATTTCACAGTTGACTCCCGTATAACCGGAATAACATCGACATTTGTATGTTCTGATATCGTCAATACAAAGTGCATCATTTACACATGGATTCGATAAACATTCATCTATATTATTTTCACAATGGGGACCTTCGAAACCGGTGTCAGTACAATCACACGTGTAATTATTAATTCCATCAAGGCAGCTGCCATGATTCAAACATGGTTGGAATTCACAATCATCAATATTTGTCTGACAATTCTGACCTGTGAAACCCGGTGTGCATACACAAGAATAAGCAGCGATTTGATTAATACAAACAGCATTATTTTCACATGGATTGCTCTCGCATTCGTTGACATCGATATCACATGTTTTTCCACCGTAACCCGGCGGGCAAGCGCACTCAAATGTATTAATTCCATCGACACATGTTGCGTTGTTCATGCAAGGGCCGCAAAGACACTCATCAATATCGACACTACAATGATCGCCTGAAAAACCAGGGCGACAATAACAATCGTAACTGCCAACTGTATTGATGCATATTCCTTCGTTGCACGATTTATTGCCTAATACTTCGCATTCGTCGATATCAATGTTACATTGAGGACCAGTAAAACCATCAGTGCAATCACAGTGAAAGCCTTCATCACCCAAATCAATACACGTACCGTTATTGCAAGGTTTTTTAGCACAATGATCGACAATTAGAGTGCAATCAGGCTCGCGGTAACCCGCTCGACATTTACATTCGGAGCCATTGATACCATCAACGCACACACGATCTTCCGGACATACAACACCGATACATTCATCAACATCGTCTTCGCAGAGTTTTCCCTCAAAACCTGGTGGACAATCACAAATGAATTCGTGTTTCGATGTTGATGCTAGTATACACGTGCCATTGTGCTGACATCGATTGACAGCGCACGCATCGTATTCGCGTTCACAATTTTCGCCCATGTAATCTTGAGTGCAATTACATGTGTAATCATTCATGCCATCGATACAAGTACCACCATTTTGGCATGGTTGAGATTGACAGTCGTTGATATTGATATGACAATTTTTTCCTGTGGGACAAAAAAATACGGTTCAATTTAATTATTTGAATCAATTTCAAATGGTGTACATCAAGTGAATAAGATGTTTGTTATTTAAGGAGACGAAAACACAGAAGCAAGGCAAATAATATGAAGACGATAGGTAATAATGACTATTTTTACCAGTGTATCCAGGTAAACACTGGCAGTAATACGTATTTGTTTGATCAATGCATATTCCACCATTTCTGCATGGATCATTTACGCATTCATCAATGTCAACTGAACATTCTGGTCCAGTCCAACCGGGTTCACAGCTGCAGTAGTAACCACCAGGCTAACAAGCACATATACACATTCATGAACGAAAAACACAAAAAACACAAACAAAGATGACGCAAGAAAGCAATTGTGATTGAGAGACTTACATAATCGTGACAAGATGTTGCTTGCCGGCATGGAAGTTCACGACATGTTACTGGTTCTTTACACTGTGGACCAGTCCAAAATCTTGGGCATTGACACATAACTCCATAAATCGTTTCAATGCAAGTACCGCCATTGTAGCAGACTGAACACCAGTCGGATATTGGAATGTGGCAGTGCGATCCTTATTTGGTTTTGCAATGATGGCAGAGAAAACAAAACGACAAGACAAAAGCAGTTGATTTATGAACGACAATCACAAAATGCAAATGAGGGATAGATACAAGGCAATGTGTACATCGACAATGAATGATTGAAAAACAAAACGAACAGAATGAAGAAGCACGAACAGAACCAACAGCGATATTGAGTGGAAATTATTGTATTTGCTCACCTCTCCATTCGTTCGTGCAACTGCAATTGTATCCGTCATTATCACTGCTGCAGGTACCGCCATTGATACACGGATTGCTCGCGCAATAATTTAATGTACAGTTTGGCGGATTGCCCATATAACCTGGTGTGCATACACATTGGAAGCCACCTTTATCATCCAAACAAATGCTGTTTGATGGACAAACTGCATCCTGACATGTACTACGACGTTCGCAATTCTTCCCACCAAAACCTGCTGGACATGAGCAACGATATGTCCCAACTTCGTCTGTGCATATACCACCATTTTCACACGGCTTGGACAAACACTCATCCAAATTTAATTCACAATTTTGACCCTCGAAACCTTCAGGACAATGACACATATAACCGCCATAATTGTCGTAACATTCTCCCTTCAAACACGGTTTGTCCATGCACTCGTCAATATTTATTTCACAATGTCTTCCCTTGTACCTGAAGAGAAGAAGAATTCATTAGTCAGATTAATTGTGGTATATTTCCATTTCTATTTTCCTGCATATGAACTCACCCAGTGCTGTCACATCTGCATGTATAATTATTCACACCATCAATACAAATGCCACCGTTTTTACATGTTGCGCCAACACAGTCATTCACATCTATTTCGCAATTCCTCCCAGTCCATCCTGGTAAACATTCACATTTATAATCTGAATTGTAATCATCGGTTACTACTCGACAAATGCCTGTGTCTCCGCATGGATTGTCCTTGCACGGTCGCACACCCAATTGCGATTCACATACACGTCCTGTGTGACTGGGTGGACAAATACAAGTGTAATCTCCCTTATCATCTTCAATGCACGTGCCGGAATTCTTGCACGGATTGCTGTTGCAAGGCGGACCTGATAAATCATTGGAGTAAGATAAATCGGACTGTAAATATTAAGTTGAATTCATAAATATACGATAATTGAAATATATCAATGATCAAAAACCGAATGACAAGCAAAAGCAATATCAATTACAACAACAAACATTTGATGAAGGAAAAGAATGCAATAGAGAGAAAAGGTTTGTTCTACTTATTCGCTAAATATAGATGAGTTAGTCTACCGTGCATGTTTCAGAGTAGGAAGTGGGAAATAATGGCATTGTGTATAAGCCCGGTGTGAGATATATATCCCGGTAAATATATTGCAGACTTTAGATTTGTATAGGTAAGTGTATAGGAGAGAAACGAAGCATTCCAACTGTGGAGAGTGTGCGCCGTCGACCATAATATGAATTAATCATCGTTCTCTCCGCTTTTCCAACCCCTTTTTTTTGTTTCTCATTCCTTTTCGTTCAATTCTCATTCTATTATCATTACTATATTTTCTTTGTACTTTCACATTCTTTTTCTTGGTTGCTTATCATTGAATAATAATCTAACCATTGTCCTTGTGACAGTTTTTTCCGGAATATCGGGCGTAACATTGGCACTCGTAATGATCTTGACGCGATACACATTTTCCGCGCATCATGCATGGTTCATTGTCACAGTTATCCATGATGGTGCCAGATGGTGATATGGCAGCGGAGGAGCCAACATTGCTCGTACCACCTGGAATATTTTCAAATAAAAAAAGTGCATGCAAAACTACGTTTGTGGTCTAGCCTACGTTCATTTCTCCTCTCAGTTTTATTCTTACTTTACCAATATATTCGTTTGCATTTATCGTACAGGTGACTACACACACGCACACGCACACACGCGCAACTAATACTATCAAATTGTGCTCAATTTTACTTCCAACTCTTCAATTTATATTTTATCTAGCTGATTTACTGCTTGTTCTTTTTTTATCATTGTGAAAATAATTTGTGTGTATGGAATTTTATACGGCAAAGTGTCTTTTGCGACAATCAATCAATCAGTATATGAATAAAAAAAAAAGAGAAAAAAAAATCAACTCATGCATGCGTTTGATGATCAATATAGACAGACGTTTTGTTAAGCATCACAACTGTCAAAATGAATATTAAATCGGAAACAATTTTTGTGTACTAAAAAAAAAATAATAATAATAAATTAATAAATATAATATCAATGTCATAATTCATGATATGATTAAATAAAAATGACATATTTTAATCTCATTCACATTTAATAATATTATTTGACTGAATATCTTTCGGAAATGAATAACCATTGCGTGCAACGCTTCATAGAATGGTATGCAACCATCCGATAAGATTTTCTTTGTTTCAATTCTATTTGTTCCTCCATAGCCGAAGTGATAAAAATGAACATATGAAAACGAACATAAAACACTAATAGATAACGGCATATGACTGTCATTTGAATGACCAATATAACGACAACATATTTTATACTGAAACTTACATCCTCCAATATCGGACGGACATGTTCCCAATACTGCCCCATAATTCACAGTGTGATTGAAAAGTATTCCAGGTCCTTGTAGTATACAACCTTTAAATCCCTCACCAACAATTAATGTACTATTAACATTATAGTTGGGCAACATGAGGATAGCTGAGTTGTAAGTAGCATTAGCAATGATCTGAAATGTAAAATGAAATAAGGTAAAAATTGTTTTGAATTTGAATAAATTTATATCAAAGATGATTAATACCTGAGTATGACCAGCGGCAGTTAACGTAAGATTACCCAGTCTGAAGAATAGATTGATATTGTGCCAAGCATTATTCAACAATCTAGCACTGAGTTTAGCTTCATATCTCTGTTTGTTGATAATTGCAGTGAATATCAAACCATCAGGGACGACGTCCACGCTTATTGTATCATCATTGTAACTCTGACTGAATAATCGTCCACCTTCGCATGTCCTGAAGCTAAGTCCACTGTGACGGTGCACTGATACCATTGAGCTCAATTTTAGCGATGCAGTGCCATTGAAATAAGCCTCTCTTGGTTGATCATCGCTGACAGTGCGTGATGTTGTCTGCGGCACTGAATCGATGCCAATTATCAGGCTGGCAGCAACTGTGGAAATAATTTGAATAGGAAATTAGTTAATCAATAAAATCAATATCTATCTTAACAATATTATTAGGAAGAAAATATTAGAATATTTTCTTCTATATCATAACAATGCCAGGCTATTCAGATCTCACTTTATTATTTTGTATATATTTTTTGTATGGTTGGTAGAATGAATTAATAACTGTGTTGATGTTGGCTTTTTAATTTTTACTTTTGTTTTCTTTTTTATAGGCTTCTGTGTTGCATATGACGATGAGTTGAGCTGTTAAAGTCAGTGAATAATGGATGAGATGCATTTGCGCATACACAGGGGAAAGGTAGTTTGTGTACAGTGCCTTGAAGCACCGCCGGATATATTGAAAAATGAGATGAAGCATGTTGTGAACCCTCACGCCATCGAGATTTTATTTTTATTTTTTTCTTTACTTTAATATCATATCATATACATATTCACCGTCCCTTATTTAATTATACGAACATACGAAGTTCAGTATCAGGGAAAAGATAATTGATCTTAATTAGTTCATAATTTTCTAACGATGGAAAGTAAAAATATAATTATCATACAATTCATTAAAGTTGAAAGATAACAATTTTTTTTGTCGTCATGTTCATGTATGTATATTTATAAAAATGAAGCACGAGCAAATTCTAAATGTGTATTCATGTTGACGTGGTCATTAGTATAGAGAGATAGAAAGAGAAAAAATTGCATGGAAAATATATTTATTCATTCAGTGCTCACTGAGCATGAAGGAATTGGAAAAAAAAAGACTTCGTCGTGAGAAGAAGACAGATGTCCTAGAGCTATAATATAATTTTTCAAGGATAAACAAGAAAAGTTTGCAATAATTGAAAGGAAATAAATAAGAAATCGACAAACTTGTCGATAAAATAATATTACATAATTTCTAATTGACTTGGTAGTTGATGTCACGTTTGATTTTAATACCAACTGTCATCATCAATGTTAACCAATGAATATTTTCTGTTATTTAGAATAAACACGTGATATATCATTGACATCATCTTACACATTTTTATTCTATGCTTTGCTACTTGGGGAAGTGATGACGAAACGTGACTATACTTAATAAAATAATTTGAAATCACTTCCAAGTTTTATTCTCGCGTGACTATTAAAACAAACGGAAGTGACGCATGCAACAAATTATTCATCAAGTAGCATCGAGAGTGTTATAGAAGATGGATTGAATATTATACACAAAACTTGTGTATGTTTATATGTACATTCTTAATAATTTTTATTCAACTTTATTTTTCATTCCTTATCATCCTCTTCTTCAGAACTATTTTTTTTATTTAGTTCCAAAGTCACCAGACCAGTTTCTCCAAGTTGGTAGACTGGTTGGCACGAGGTTCCTGTCCGCCCACAATCACTGATATGATCACTACCTTTTGCTTGTGAACAATCACCTTCCGGAATGTCGTTCAAATGAAATCATTCCTACATGCAATATATAAATCTGGATATGTAAATATATTGAGTTCCTCTAGAGTTATTTCATTTGAATGGTACAATTGAATGAAATGAAGTGACAATGATGATGGTGAATGCTGAGAAGTTTCCTAACTATTTTCATCAGAGTTCCTTGACTTCAGTTCGTGAGTCTGGATTGTACACAAAGCATTTATGTACTTGTACATATATATTTGCAAAGGTGGGAGGAAGGAGAATAGAAGTATGGAGGATATAAATATATGTTGACGCTCTACTACAAAGTATATATATGTATATGTATATGTACGTAGATATTTACGTGACTCAACGACATCGTGGCTTTTATAGAGACAGTCACTTCGTTCTCTCGCCACGCCTTCTACTCGCATCGAAGTCTCTTTGTTTTATCAGGAAGATTTCGTATTGAGACCACACAAGGGATGCAACATTGGATCTGTATTACTTTCTACTTTTTTTTTTTTTTTTTTCACTGCAGAACCAAACTAACAATGAAAACTTTTATTGTCTATTTTGATGTACGAAAAAGAATGACATGAAGTGAAAATGAATACTAAAATGGGTTTGGAGGAAAAACTATTTCCATTGTATGTTGGTTTATATGGTGTTATGTGGATTTGCTTGTTTGTGATTATCATCTTTCGTTTCTTTTTTTTTTGTTCTCTAATGTTGATAGAAAGCTAAAATATCCTTGAATGGTTGCGAAATTCTTGAGAATTTTATGTTTATTTATTAATTTCATGGATGGAAAAGGATGTGAATATTTATATGTGATATGATGAATAATTAAAAATGTATTTGCAATTTGTAGGGATATTGTGAAATATTTATTCAGGAATGTTGGATTTTCAATTACAGGTTTGCACGTTATGAATAAAGACTGATATTTTTGGTCGATGTGCAGTGTTTTGTTGTAAATATATATATGAAAATGTGAATAAATTTATAATTTTTTGAATATATAAATTATGGTTATGATAGAATGCGGAAATGGTCGAGCTTGGACGAGTTAGAAAGTGAAAATTTTTTTCCTCACGTCATTCAGAATGAACATATATCATCCTGAAAAATCTCAGTATCTTAATTTTTTTATTCTTTCTATTTTTACTTTCATAAAAGTGAAACAAAATTTTTTTTCTTCTTCTTTTTCATGCATTTCTTTTTCTTTGTATTACTGGCACGTTCTTAGGGATGACCATCAAACAATTTTCCGAGAATCTCATGCCCTCAGGATCCGTCAAGAGAATAAATATATATATTTTGAGAGAAGAAGGAAAAGAAAAATGACATTCCAAAAGAGGTTTGCCCATCGTTGGAACTTGGAACACTCCCATGTTTAAGATATCAGTAGAAATATATCTGTGCACAGCAGCCAGTGAATGTTCAGTGATTGTCTATCCTCAATTTTACTTTTATCATGTCTTGAAGCGGTTATATATGTTAGGGCCGTAGTTGATAGGTGAAGGGCCCAGTCAATTATTCCATGAGAATTATTTTATCAATTAAAATTAACAACAAAAATTGGTTTCACACACGACAAAAATGTACAGAAACACTTCATCCACGACCGTTTCATTAATTCGATAACAGAACAAAATCTAAAACAGAGAGAAGTGCAAAAAAAATGCAAACATTTCAACAATTTGTCCAATAAAAATACTCGAAGAATTGTTAACATTCTCTCAAACTTCACATCTAATTCCTGGATAATTCTAGCCATAAATTAAATAATTTCCTTCACCAATTTTTAATCCAATTAATATTATAAATAACATTCCTGTTAAAAAAACCTACATTAACAATTCGAATATTTCTCACATCATTTATGCATCATACAAAAAAAAAATTTAATCAACCTCCAATCTTTCATCAACTACTCGAGGCCACCTTGAACAGTTCATATAACCAGGTAGAACAAAATAAACCAGCAAAACGAAACTATTGGAATTCTCAACCAAACTAAACATTATAAATAAAAATATCCAAACGCGTGGGATGATTCATTTCGCTACCAACACCAATACGACTACCAATAATAATGGGATATAGTCAGTCACCATATGCAGCTGTACACGTGCATTAAACCATTGGCAATATATACAACACAACAGCCGCGCATGTATAACTGCATTCTCCCGCAACGCATACTCGATCTTCCGTTATAACCACGTTCGGAATTACGTAATCGATTATAGCCAGTATTTCTATATATCCATACACATACACAAACATGTTAAGAATGCGTCGGAAATGAATTTGAAATAAAAAAAAATTGCACAAAAAAAAAATAGATTTTTTCTTACTAAACAAATTTGTTTTCTCTTGTAAAAAAAAAATAGTAGACACAATTTATTTTTGACAATGAACGAAGTGAGTCATCAAAGTGTGATCAACTGAGCGTCTCAACAAGACGTATAACTTTCATATATACATCTGTACAATAACAACATTACATGTTACAATCTTGAAGGAATATCTTGAGCGTCTTCATTTTATGTAATCCCTGCAGGATATTTATGTATGTACAGGTATAGCGTGTAGCATGGCAACTCTATGAGAGCCGGAAGTGAAGAATTTTCATAGAGGCCGTGGCAAGAGAGTCAGTTGAAAAAAGAAAAGAAGGGAAAAAAAAAAATAATATGTATAGAAGTAGAAGTAGACGTAGGAGAAGTTGAGAAAGATGGATAAAAGAGGAAAATATACATTAAGTCGTTAGGAATATTATACAGCTATATACAAATTTCTATATAATGACTGTGAATGTATTCATATTTATATAGAGATAATGGTTTGAAGCTTATCGCGCATTCGAAAGAAATGAATACGTTTGCAATGATGATGAGTCCATGTGTAATATTGTTGCCACACCTCCTTTTGAATTACCACGTGGCGATTTATATTATCATATATAATTGAATTTATATGTTTATGTATGTGAAATACAGAGATTGGAGAATGTAAAATGATAAATCAGGAAGTGTTGGGTGGGTGAGGAATTTTTTTGTTTTAGTATTTAATTCGAAAATGCTGAAGTTTCATAGTTGAAAATATTAAAACGTGAAAGTTGATTTTCTATTTTTGTTTGTATTATTTGATATGATAGAGGACACTTGCACTGGAATTTGATGTTCTATGAATGAATTATATTGAAAATTTCATTTGTTATCAATAGATTATTTCACTGTGATTATAAATTAGAAAAGAATGTTTTCTATTAAAGAATTTATGTGTAATGTAAAGATGATTCATTAACAATTGAGTCACTAGATAAAAAATTTTTATCATTAAGTCAAGAGTATTTCGTTTTATAATAATTCTTTATCAACGCTAAATGATGTGATATTTATAAATATCAACTTTTTTAAATCAAAACGAAAATGTATCATAAAGTACGATAACATATAAAACACTAAAACAATATTCCCCACAATCTCTGATGATATCTACACAATTAGTCTGATCATTAAGTTATCAATTTCACTATAAATATTGATTAATCATCTTCATCTTTCATAATCATCAAATTCTTCAAAAAAAAAAAAGAAAAAAACCATTGCAAATGATTCAAAATTAGAAAATTCCAATTACCAATTATCAAATTTTCTTTCAATTTCTTTTTTCTTTAAAAATCAAAATGGGAAAGGAATTGTTTCCAGAATTTTTTTAATTAAAGTGTACTATCACAAAAGTATAAATAAATATGTATATGTGCGTTTCCGGTTTTTGCACATTGATAAATTCGTTCGCACTCTCTATGTCCCTCACAGCACTTTTTGGTAACGGTATAATCCTGCTCGGTTTTATTTTACCTATACATTATATATATATATATATATATATATATATATATGTGTGTGTGTATATAAACACACACATCAGTTTGTGTGTATGCTAGATGGGGATCATCAGCATGGATCAGTGACCGAACACCACCAGTCACGACCAAGGTGACCCAAACGATACAAAATGGCTTAGACAATATAAATACATTTTTTTTCCTTTCCCATGCTATTATTATACATTAAAATTGCTTTCTAACTGAATAATTAATAGTTCAGTTATATATTCGCATTTGTATTGTTCGAATAATGTGTCCGGGAAATTTCCGGGTCTTCGATAATGAATTTATTTTTTTTGTTTCAATAGGTACTTCATTCTGTAATTTTTTTTTTCCTGCGTTAGAAATTTGCACGTGTGTGTGAATATATGCGATACGAATTATCGACTTTCCTTGACAGAGAGATTTGTTTGGCTTCAGTGCAACTTCAGAATTATATATAAATCAACTTAGAAATACTAGAAAGTAGTAAAGTAACTTTTTCAATTTTAATATAACTGAAAAGAATAAAAAAATTAATTAATGAGAATAAATTGAACTATTAATATTCTTTTTCTTTGTCTGGTTGTTTATTTTTATTCTTCTTCAATGAGTTTGTAGCACTGGTATTTGATTCGCTACAAAAAAAAAGTAGAACGTGAGGACAAATATAATCACAGCTTTCCTGGGGATATTATAGAGTTATTGTTTTAAGTCACATTGTTGTATATCAGTTCAACGAAAGTTCATTCATCACACACACATGTCTACATATTTTCTTGCACGCCCATGACCACCATGTGAATAATAGCCATATGATGATTCATTGTTATTTAAAATTGTTGGCCTGCATCTTGTGATTATAAATCCATGATGAGTTTGAAATAAATAAAATTGTTTAAACTCTTTTGCATTGACTGCCATTGGTTACTTTGTATTCATTGGTATATTTCTTATCGCAATGAATAAGACATTGTGTTATTAAAGATCAAAAAATGTGCAATCAAATGAAGAAGGAAAAAAAAAAATAAATGAATACATGAAAGAAAAATACTCAGAGAGATAAAATAAATTGAACGAAAATAATTGATGAAATGTTTCATTTGTGATCTCAATTTTTTATCTTTTATTTATTTATTTGTAAATTATTCTCTCTATTATTGATTCAAATTTGAGAAAATATTTATTTTATACTAAACTTCTCCTTTAGTGTGTCAAATAAATTCTAATTGCACATTTATGAGAGAATTTTTTAGCACTCTTTAGTGAACCGAGGAATCCACTCACATGTACGTTTGCACATTCATTTAATTGAATTATTGTTAATGAAGATTATATATATATATTTATTTATACAGTCCAATGGCATAAAGTGAGATCGTTAGTACGAAATTACGCTTGACGAATCGTGCGATTTTCGAAGCGAGAATAATTACATCTGCTCGATTCTCACTCCAAGCACACATGTGCCAAAATGTTTTAATGACTGAGAGCAATAAGAAAATAATTATTTTTTTCTCATTTTGTTAATAAAGAAAATATTTCACCCAACGTAACACAAAATAGCGATAAAATTATCGCCCTATATTTATCCAATTTAACATCAAAAATAAAAATAAATAAAAATTGATAAACTGAATAAATTATGAATAATTCTATGTGAAGGTAAAAAATTGTAACAGTTCAACCAACACAAATTCATTCCCCGTCTTTTATCATTTAAACTTAATCAAATTTTCTCTGACTGAACCAACAAATGACAAACATTTGTAACGAAAAAAAAATGTTACAATTATACTTCTTGTGACTTTGCATGCCGGGAAGTACTGGACAGTTGTCTATTTTAATTATAACTGTTTCTCTGGTCAGTAAATACGTACAACGGTGAGATGAGAAAATAAAAATACAACCAATGTGATTTATATAATATGATAATTTTGAAGATTTTAGAAAGGGAGCCACGTGGATGACTAATAAAGTCTTAAAGAAAAAATGTATTTCTCTGGTGGGTCAGAGTTTCATGAAAGGAAACTACACTTGTCACACGCACCGCACAGGTCATTGACAATGAACAGATGTGAGTGTGTGACCCGAAAGGTAACAGACCTCAGCATTGTCCTGAAAAAAATAGACAATTTTTTTTTCTTCTCGAGATGACTTCAATGCTACAAATGAAATTTCACCATAACATCGAATTATTCTTAAAGATCATTTGACTTCATAAATCTCCACTTCATAATTTATATCCTTAACCTTGAATAAAAACAATAATAATAAATATTATAATAATAAAATGAGAGAATATATTTTCCAACGATATATTTCATGCTTGGTGAATTTTCCCTGGATCATAAAGTTTATAAATTCTCTCAAGATAATATTCCTGAAACTAAACGGTCAGAGCCATAATAATTTTTAACAAAAATAAAATGAAAAGATGGAAGAAAAAAAAATGAAACGGGAATATTTTACTACCTGTAATTTCATACGTCGCGTCATATTTATATGTAATAAGTGAAGCTCATAGCCGCAGTATATTTTCGATGGTTAAAAATAAATTCCATATACAGATATTTATTGTTAAATATATGAGAAAAATTTCAACTATGTGGAAAATGGCTCATCACTGTTTTTTTTTTCAAACTTTTATTCATACCGTTTTATTTCTCGTTTTTCATTGCTCGCAAACTCTACATACATATATTATTAAACAGTGGCAGACTGGACGTTCTATTCACATGACGCATTTCAAGTTTATTCGTGTATATACATATATACACGAATGAAACATACATCTGTACACATATCGTGCATGCGTAATACATATCGTTTGCCGCACTGGGAGAATTGAAAAAAAAAATGAGGGAGTGAAAAAAAGTCCTATGTAAATTTATTCTTCCGCTATTGTTGCGTGATATTCATCAATGAATATAAATACTGTGTACACTATAAAGAAAAAAAAAAAGGAATTCACGAATGCAATTAATACCCTCCCCTACTTGACATTTTAATTGATACAATTATCGCTGGGTTTAGTCAATTATTATTCCCAATTTAAATTTTAGTTGAAATATTTCTAGGTGGATATTTATCAGTGAAATACACTTACAAATATTATCTATACACACATACAGTGGATTTGCAATACTTAAAGCACGCACCTGAGCGTGAAGACCAACAAGAAAGAAGAATAGAGACAAACAAAAGACACTGAACGATAAAATGAGGATTCATTAATGCAAAAGCACCAATGGCATCCACCTGTTACAAGTGACCGAATATATCCGGCATGAATTTAGCTTTGAGTAGAAAAATATATTTTTCCGTTTGCACATATATATATGTACTATAAAAAAGATGTAAACGCGGTCATGTTTGTCGTATGTCCGGTGAGAAACTTCAACGTACTTTGCAACGCCTGCACTTGTGTGGTGGATCGAAATCGGAGTCGACTTGAATGTTGGTCTTAAACATTAGATACCTTGCAATGTGAATATGACCGTATTCTATAAACTTTTTTCGTTTCAGTTGCAAGTATATATGAGTATTTATATTTATTACACTGGGGGAGAGTGCTTTGACTGAAGCGAAATGTGAGAGACATATGAACCGATCGATATTCGCGGGATAGTTCATTAAAACTTTTCTCGGTCAGCCGAGAAATCAATTGGAGAAATGAGTAATTTAATCTAGAGAAAATTCATCCAACTTCGTTAATAAAGAGTAATAAAAAGTGAAAACAGAAATAGAAAGAAAATAAATGCCATCGAATATTTGATTTGAATATTCAATTGATATTTCGAGGTAAACATGTAAAAAAAAAAGAAAAAAAAGGGTCGCGTAACAGACTGCCGGTATGTACAAACTCCAAACTCATAAATATGTTACAAGAGGGGACAAAGCATCTTGCAAAGCGTAATAAAGTCGACTGTACAAACAGCAATAGACGCAGTGTAGGCTGAAGGCATTTTTTTAGCTTAGAGAAATTTTTTGAAACGCATCAACCAACGTATTCAATAAAGTCGCTGTCAACTATGCAATGCATGTATGCATGCATATTCCATTGAGATGAAAAGACTTTTCTCGTGACTCTGTATCCATTGAATTCGTTATGGTACCTTATTCCTCTTTTGCTTTCATGCATACTATACAATACACATAACTGTATACACAAAACTCAGGTAGACGATCAGGTGTGGAGTTCGGGACAACCCCAACGTGTTTTTTTTTCGTCTTTCCCTTTTCCCCCAACCTGTCATTAGGTTTGTATGGGAAGACTCCAATGCCAAACGGTGTATTAGTCACCAGCACCTGTATCTTTTTTTTTCATTATTTCTTTCTCTCTCCATTCGCCCCCTGGTACTCTATTAAATATTTCACGCATACTTTTGTGCCCAACTTCTAATCTAACCTACATCAATATCATGATAAAATCATAGAAGTCTTGTGATAAGTTTGTTTTATCATCAATGTAATCCGCTTATCCAGTGGCATTAGATTTTGTTCTGTGTGTTACGTACAAAACACATACTACAGTTAAGTATCTGTATGAAAAAGCCATAAAGAAGAAATTTAATCGTCAATAATCATTATGAAATTATTTCATGTTAACGATCAGCTGTAACAAACTTTGACCGTGCGGTATTGTATTAGTAAATGGATATGATTTTAATTATGAGATATGAAAATGACGGGGATAGCGTGTTGCTCAAACAAGCACAAACTATAGTTGAAAATACACTCACCTGCGACAAGGAAGAGCATCTTTCTGCCGGTTCGCGCGTAAATCCCAGCCTCTGGCATTTTAATCGCACGGTGGTGAAGAAAACTTCACTCACACACACGCACAATAATAACTTTTATATTATTCACCAACATTCGTTTTCAATATATTTTAATATTCATCCGGACATTGTTCATATTTTTATCCACCACGTGAATCCTGCAATATACATATTAATATTATAAAAAACGTAACGATTTCACTTCGTTGTGACACTTTGATTGAATTTTTGACTTACTTTCAGTTATTTTTCGTTTGAGAATAAACACGATTGACAATTCCTTGTCTTGACAGTCGCTATTGACACTTTTTCTTTTTTCTTTTCTCTCTGTTTTGAATTATCATGTGGACCCACTCGCTAGCGTAGCACATATACACGCAACTGAACTGCCTGGAGAACGCTTTGGCGACGGTTGAGGTTGAGAGCGTAACACCTAACCCCACTTCCCTTCTCCTCCCACCACGCTGTTACCTTTTGCTTTAGCGTTATATACATACCTCTGAGAATCCACCGTGCGCTTTCCTCGCCCGCTCCCCGTTTAACACACCAATCGCAACGAAAGAGAACCAACTCTACCACCACTGCCGAGTACGGACATAGACAGGTTTGCAATTCTTGTGGCTGCCGCCAGGTGCGTACCTGTTGTGGTGCCCAAAAATGCATTTTTTATAGGTAAAATTAGAATTATACGATTGGAGAATTTGGATTAGGGAGGGAATGGATTAGTATAGTATTCCTATCTTATTGTTTTATGTCTTTTTCGTTGAGGTTGTGGTTGGTTAGGAATTGGGTTTGCTGATTTTTGTATGATCTGAAGTTGCTGCTTGAAGTTTGGGTTCAATTGTTGTGGTTGATGTTAATTATTTCATGTGTAGGTAATGAAATTATTGTAGGTGAATGGGTTGATCGTTGTTGGGTTTTCACTTATATAGAATACTGATTTTTGCAGTATGGGTTGTGGGTTTTACGGGTTTATAAATGTCGTTTATATGTTGATACTCGGAAGATCTGTGTTCAACTTCACGGTGCCCCTTACGAATTTTGTGACTTTGTAATTTTTTGGGATGAATGGTCAGAGGTATAGAAACGTTTTTGCCTCATGGTGAATTTACATTTGGATTGGGAAGAAATATTCAGACATGAACTTTTTAATGATCCTAGTCAGATTTTGGAGGGATATAATTTGTACGATTTTGAAAACACTGGGAATAATGGTTGGAAGTTGATAGTTGTGTTTAACTACAAAATCTCTCTGGGGCATTCCGGAAAGTCATCAGAGTCGTGAGAATCTAGCAATAGATACAAGTGAGTTGATGTGAGTACAAACTTGGAGATGTAATAAAAATTGGTGGGACTTTGTGGGTGATTATATTCAAGCAGAGGTCATCAACATGAGTTTTGTTCGGTATATGATTAATGATAATAATGTGTTTGACAAATGTTTTATGTGAAAAGGGATATCATGCACAGCAGTGGGCGTTTCACAATCTGCATCGCCAGCTTAAGATAAGGATTGAATGATGGAAAAAGAGTAGCGTCTATACAGATGGCCATAGATGTGTGAAATGTTCTAGGATCATCCATGATGTTTACACTTTTCAGGAAGCTGATGCAAATGGAGGTGTCGTGATACTGAATTGAGATAATATTTCAATTAGCGGCACGAAACTCACTTGCAATGATACTGGAAACTGCTCCCGGTTGAAGCCCAACGTAAACAAGTTCGAAGAGTACATTGTGAAAAAAAAGTGGACGTTGACAAATTAAGCTATAACTTCCGGTTTCATATCAACTAATGATCAATCAATAATTAATTGCCGATTACAGTTGTAATATTTGATCCGTAAAGTCACTAATCGTTTTCAATCGAAAATCGGCGAATAAATTAATGACGCAATCAACTCCTACTGGTGAATTCACTAATTAGTCAATTAAACATCAACATGCCGACTGCCAACTAATCAATCAGTCTACCAAAAATCGAGTCCCAATTCGACAATTCATCGATTGGTTATAATCATCGGGTAATTAACGTGGTGCTACGAATTTATTGATCGGTCGATCCAGCTATTAACTTTTGATGATTATTTGATCAGTGTTCGGCATCACTAGAGGTTGAGTCGAGATTAAATTGTTGGATGATTAAATACTCACTCTCAAGAGAAGCTGATGCACCAAGTGATGCGCATGTATAAAGAACCAGTTTCATAAAGGAATCGAATGTTCTCAAAGTTGATCGAATTATTCTCGATAATTATCTAGACATTTATTTAAAATAAATCGATTAATAAATTAAAACAACTTATTTCCGCATCAAAAAATGAATTTAAAAAAATTATAATGAAAAAAAAAAATTACTCCTCCACCGTGACAATGTTTGATACATTGCCGTGACCAGGATTCGAACCTGGGTTGCTACGGCCACAACGTAGAGTCCTAACCACTAGACGATCACGGCTACTGGAGGAGTTGAAAGAAGTGCAATGAGAAAACGAAACGATTTTGGATTAATTGTCTTCCAGAATTAAATCCATCGGTTGATTGATAAAACAATTCGCAACCGGAAGTTTATTATATGTATATATGGAGATTTGATCATTCGACCAATATATAAACAAATGGTATTCCAATGTTTGTTTAATCAATTAATTATTTCACAACGAATGGATCTATTCGCGAGAATCGTTTGATTGGCTGATTGATTGGATCGCAACCGGAAGTTGATTCTTAGATCATCCAATTGAATAATTGTCAACTAGAATCGATTGTTCGAGTGACCCATTAATTTATTTCCAAACGGTCGACCTTCGATTGCTTAATCGGTTTATTACTCTCCAATTGAAAATTTATTTTTCTATTTGAAATCAATCATTAAATTCGCCACTAGCGACCGACTAATTGATTAATCGATAAATAATCGGTATCGAATTCTTCATCATTCCATTGATCAATCATTAATCCACTATTGGCAGTTCATTATCTCGACTTATCGACTAGTCGAAGCTTCCTTTTTCTTTGCAATCCACAGCTCTCTGAACTAATCCAATATGCGGTCGTATGCAGAAGCAATGGCACAAGTAATCTCATTCCTATGAACGACCACTAATGAGGGAAGCAATTAGGCGATTAGATGTCGGGATTTATCATTTGGAGTTAATTCTTCTCGGCAATTGATGAATTAATATCAGAAGAATTCCATACTGCATCCTATGCTGATTGCGTTGGAGTGGGGCAGTCATAAACACAAGTCATGACCTACTGTCGGTAATATATAATCAGACGTTTCACACCTGGGAAATGAAAAAAAAATCAAAATAAGTGAGAGGTAAACCAGGTAAGATAATATCATTTATATACGAGAAATATATTTGCTTCGCTGCTAAGATAATCTCTTCATTTTATTTATACAGATCTCAGGAATTCAGAATTAAAATCGATTCGCAGGGTGAGACATTCATAACAATCACAAGTAATTGATGAATATTTATTGTAATCAATCGGTGCAGACGGCGCAGTAATAAATCTTTTATTACTCACTATTATTGTCCACATATTGAACGTAAATATGAAGGTATGAGGGCGCCACTTGCAATCGCGGGAAGACCGCGACTTTTATTGCTAAGTTGATTAATTTGAAAAAAATATTGTACCCAAAATAAATATCATGATATTGCATTCCATACAGGTCGATGCAGACAAGATAACTCATACATTTATTTTAATACTACAATAGTGAATTGCTTCTATTTGTGATAACAATAAAAATCATGAGTTCTTCCGAAGTCGTGTTTTTTATACATTGGACTATAAAAGTTTAGTCATAGTTTATCAAGCGACTGGAATAATATGACGACTGTTACGATGATTCATATTTCCTTATATGAACAATAGAATTCATTTCATCTACTCAAAACAGAATCGTCGAAAAGAGACATCACAATATATCAAATACCAAAATGAAAATTATTTTTATTCGGCATAACTGAATTCGAATTTTCCCAAGTCAAAAACGAATTATCCACTTATAAGAACATATTCTATCCTTACGAATTTATTCAATTAATTCTCATCACATTTTTGGTTAATAATAAGGACTATGCCAATATATTATCAAACATATCAATTAGCTAATTTAGATTGTTCAGCTTTCACAATTCATATCGGTTATTTCTTCTGAAAATTATTTCATAAAGAAAAAATACGAGATTATACATAAATTGAATTAAACGCATGAATAAACATATTGTACACAAATTAAATAACAAATGTCTGGCCGCGTGATGGATTCAAAATGGCGGAAATGCATGAGTAAATTGGAAATACACAAACGATTGAAGTCAACTCAAAAACGTCTGTGTGTATCACACATATAAACACACATATTTATAAATTTGACACAAACATTCAAGCGCGCCCTTATTCCATGTGGATTTCCGTTTCCGCGCCTTGTTCATTGGTTTGACAGGAGCGACAGGATCTCTCGTTCAAAGGCAAAACATTGATTATACACACTTTCCATCCATCCATTTATTCTTGCATAAATATCAATTAGCTGTATCACTATTATCAACGAAGCGAAGCCATTAGCCTAGTCTTTTCTCGCCACATAGCGGAGAAGGGGCAGAGCCGGCCAAGTTGTGTTTGTAGAGAAGGGAACGAGGAGGGTGCTCGATGCACCATCACTGCCTCGATTTCTCATTTTTACTCTCTCGACCACTACAATTTCGATCATAAACCCATAACGCCTCTCACATCCACCGTCTGAGCTCTCGTTTTTTAAACGAGCAGGTGAGTTCGTTCAACTCATTTCAATCACTTGAATCAACTAATTGTTTAAATTGCTCGCTTTTAAATTGATTATTATGACGACTTGTACTGGAATGACATTGAATGGTTGAGAAGGTTAGGAATGGTGTAAATTTATAGAACGGCCGGGTTGTATCTGTCAATTAAATGATTGGATTACAATAAATTATTGTTATGATAAAGTTTGAATCATTATCTGGAGAATTGATGAGATTGATTGTGAGTTTGTGATTAATATTAATTTCAATATTATTCTGATTTAAGGATGATGGAAGAACCACTGAGCAGAGGCACTTCGCCATCATGTGACAGCAATTTGTCTGATGGCGAAAAACTAACAGGAACATCGATAATTAAAGAGAGATTGAACAACTATCTCACAAGACAAAAACAATTGTTGGGGAGTGGTGATGAAACTTCAATCATCACAACTGCTACGTTGAGTGGTGGTAGTAGAACGCCATCGACAAAAAAAGCCAAAAGATGTCGATTTTTTCGTAATGGTGATAAATTTTACACTGGTGTAGTAATGGCAGTAACTCCGGAACGTTATCGTAGTTTCGACAGTTTAGCAACAGATTTAACTAGAGCATTAATACCAAGTGTAACATTGCCTAATGGAGTGCGTGCAATTTATGCTATGGATGGAAAGAAAGTTCAAGCTATTGATGAATTGGAGGACGGTCAGAGTTATGTTGTTTCTGGTCAGGGAGAGCTGTTCAAGAACATTGAATATTCATCAAACAGAGTGAAACGAGGTAGCTCATTATCTGGATTACCACAATCACCAGCTGGCACTGGCAGGCAAATAAATTCTATTCCTCAATGTGTTAAAGCGAAAATAATAACATTAATACGACATGGAACAAAACCACGTAGAGTTTTACGTTTGTTGTTGAATAAAAGGAATGCTATGAGCTTGGAGCATGTCTTTGAAGCAATAACTGAAGTGGTTAAACTCGATTGTGGTGCTGTTAAAAGAGTTTATACATTATCAAGGAAATTAGTAATATCATTGGAACAATTTTTCGAAAGTGAAGAAATTTTTCTTGCATATGGGAGTGAGAAATCAACACCCGAGGATTTTGATCTTGATATTGAGGAGTCGAAATGTGTACAAGGATTTAAACGTGGACCTTGGATATCAAAACGACAAAGTGGTCCAATGCCAGTGATGCCAAGGAAATCAGGAACGCGAGCAGTATTAGTGCGCGGTGTTACAAATCACAATCCATCTGCTGATATACTGCCACAACCACTTAGCATTCATTATACAGTGGGTCATGTAATTGGTGTTGGGTATTTCGCTGTAGTAAGACATTGTGTTGATAAGTGAGTACATAAGCATAACCTCAAAGTAATCCAAGTTTATATGAATACAATTTACCTTATGATAATTTTTTGCAGACAAACTGGTGCAGAATACGCCATAAAAATTGTGGATAAATATAAATGTCATGGAAAAGAAGCCATGTTAGCAAGTGAAGTAGCAATACTTCGACAGGTTTGTCATCCAAACATAATTAGTTTGATAAATGAGCAAGAAACTACTGATCAACTTTTCTTGGTAATGGAGCTGGTGAAGGTAATGAAAATAAAATTTTATCTCGTTAATGTTTCGAATGTTCTTGTGACACATAACTAATTTCTATGTAAAAATCATCAGGGTGGAGATTTGTTTGATGCAATAACAGCAGTTACCAAATTCCCAGAGGACGAAGCTAGCATAATGATTGGACATTTGACGTCAGCATTGGCTTACTTGCATTCTCATCATATTGTACATCGTGATGTGAAACCAGAAAATTTGTTAGTCGAAATGGAGGGCAGTCATGTGAGATGTTTGAAATTAAGTGATTTTGGACTTGCTCAAGTTGTGAGACAACCGCTGTATATGTTGTGCGGTACACCTACGTATGTTGCACCAGAAATACTTGAAGAGACAGGATATGGATTGAAGGTAATTGTTAAACTTGATTTGTATTTATTTCTGTCATCATTCAATGAGTAATATTGCATAAGCTATCGATATAGGTCATGCAATTACATTGATTTTTTGGAGTGGATGAAATCCATTGAAGGATCTTTATACTAATATGGGTAGACAACTATTGCCTACCAGTTATTTACCTCACAAGTCAATTGAGTTCTGATTATGACAAAATAAAATTGTTCTGTTTTACACAGGTCGATGTATGGGCAGCCGGTGTTATACTGTACATCTTACTCTGTGGATTTCCACCATTTGTATCGCCAAAAAACGATCAAGAAGAATTATTTGAATGTATTCTTAGTGGACAATACGAATTTACACCACCACATTGGGACCCTATATCTGATTCTGCCAAACAATTAATTACTAATATGCTACAGGCGCAGCCTGAATTACGATTCAGTGCCGAAGACGTACTTGATCATCCATGGCTTATGGTAAATATCAGAAATATTGAATTATTATTCTCCAAATAGATTAAAAAAATTTGGCGGTTGTCCAACAAGTGTAATTCAAGTTGCATGGCTTCATCTACGCAATATGAATGGGTATATAAATGTGGGTATGTTCACACAGCACCATTTAGACTACTAGTAAACTGCAACAATTATTTTAATTCTTTAGTTCTTTTTCTCGATTGAATTGATAGAGAAAGAAACATTTTCAAAAACACATTGCATAGCAAATGCTTCCATTTACTCGTCTCTCTGCTGTATCTGTAGTGATGCTTTTCTTTTTTTTTCTATTTTATCCACCACGCCTCTGTACATCTGCAGAGCTTTCTAGGAGGAGAACAATCAACATCAGGATTCACTGCAGCCGACGAATCGTCGCAGCAACACTGGAATCAGCAGTGTCAGCCGATGAGAGTTGCGACGTTCGAATTTGATTATAAAAAGCAACGATGCAGTAGCAGTGACATTGCCAATTATGATGAAGAGGAGAGTATACCAATTATTGAAACAACACCAGTTCGTAATCGCTGGCACAACGCGCCATTTATGAATGAAACTTTTCAAAAGGGCGTTATTATTCAACAAGAAGATGATGATGACGAAACTGATCATTTTAATGGTAATGGCAATGGTGATGAAGAGCCAATATCACTCAGTGCTGATTGTCTACAAGATATTCGTGCTCTTACGTCGTCACTGCACGATTTGATGAACAATATGGACGAAACAAAGGGACGTAATGAAAAAACGTCTAAAAGTGTTACATCATCTATCAACAGTATTCCTGATAAAATTTATTCATCGACGAGAAATAATAATGGCCGTTGTCAAAGTCCATTATCGTCAAAGTTACATTCCAAAAATAAACGAAACGGCAATTCTTTGTCCGATATTCATTCCATAAATAATCCGAAATCATTAAGGTGCAATTATACTTGTAAAACGCGATCTCAACAGAGGGACTCAAACGATGATCATTCTAATGGTGCTAAAACACCAACAACACCGAAGAGTTCACGTACAAAAAAAAGTAGAGAAAATATTTCAAGTGGTGCTAGAAATTACTCGCCCGTTGAACGTTTACCACAATTCCTTGATGAAATGAGTTGCAGTTCGGATAATAATGTCGAAACTTCAGATAGTTTTGTGAATATTAAATTTGCAAATGTTGCGAGAGAAGCAGGTGGTTCAAGCTCAACACAAAGTATCGAATCGTCAGACAGTTTTGAAAATATACGATTTGATATTGATCCAGGAAGTATGAAAGTTCATGGGCCACCAAAAGTACCGCGTAAAGGAGGTGTTAGTAGTCATGAAACTGCAAAGAGATTATTGAAAAGTGCACCTAGTAATCGTAAGTCTTGTCAGTATGAATCCAATGTCTCCAGATTACCAAGAGCGTCCCAAATACCAGTGCAAATAAATGGACAACAAAATTTACCAACGAAAATTCCGATACTTGACAAAGCTGAAGCAGTTAAACCATCAGCAGGTGAATCAGTTAAATTGCGTGAGAAGAAAATAATTGCACCAACGAAACGGGAAACAAGAAGTAAACGATACAGTTGTTTTCCACAATATACGATGCGGAAAAATCCAGAGAGTAGTGAGTCAGAGAAGACAAATCGTGCGGGTGCAATCGGTAATGGTAGGAAGTGTAGTTCTACTGATGAATTAAAGGATGATGATCAAGAAAAAAAGTCAAATTCAAAAGCCAATCGATACAGCTTGTATTATACACCACAATTAAGTAGGAAGACATATGAATGTGACAACAATGGTGCAGGAAAAAATATGAAAAATTCGAATACACGTGTAAGTACTAGACCAACAAGTTGGAAAACCCCTGGATCAGATAAAACAATGGCAGAAGTTTCCGAGTCAAATGAACGAAAGATTAATAGCGCCAATAGAAGGTCAGTTGTTGAGTCAGTTGCCAACAAAAATAAATCAAGCAGACAGTCAATTCATTTGCAATCTAGTGTAGGAAAGAAAAAGTAAATTGAAAGGATGAAGAGTTGGGTGTGTGTGAGAATGATTGTTCATATTGACAATCGTATTTTGTACTGGAAAACAGTAACAAAAATTTGTATTAACTTGTATTAGAATGGCAGCGAATAGAATTCGAGAATGCTGAATGAAGAAATAATGTGAATCGATTTTCTACGTCCTTTTGCACGTCATTGTTTTTTAATGTCCATGTGAAAATTGAGCTCAGTGTTTCTTTTTATTGTGGAGATTTCCAATAAATCCGTACTCAGATATACAAATATACGACCTATCGAATACGCTAACCGAGTGACATGCCAAATGCATTTTTAGTATGAAGTATTTTATATGTAACGATTAATTTGAATATATATTTATAAATGTAATTGCGCGAATCGGTCTAGTATATATTGTTAGAAATAATTTAAACAGAATAAAAGAAAAGATTAAATGTTAGAATATTAAGACGTAGAAAAAATGATGCTTTAATATATTGCGCTGAGTGGAGAATCATCATGATAAAAGTGGACGGGGAGTAAATGAAAAACGAATGACACAAATAATTGAAGTGAGAAATAATGAAACGATAGAAATGTTGATGGATGAGTTGCTCAAAAGGTTTAAACATGCGATAATGTGAAATATTTTTGTACAATACTATATGAACCCACGAATGCGAGCAATAAAATAGAAATCTGTTATTGATGGAAGTATAATCAAGCTGTTATAAAATTTAGTGCATGAACATGAATTCAACCAAAAAGAATAAAGAAAATTAACGATAAAAAAGAAGAGTGAAGAAAAGAATGCAAAAATCATACAGATCGAATGATAGGAGTATTTTGTATATTTATTTTTGTAGAAGTCTCATTGTACTCTCCGTCAACTGTTGCGTATATATTTATATTTATGGAATTGAATGCAAAAGAAAAGCACAAGGAAAATACAAAACTGTTCCTGCCGCATCAATTTTTCTCTTTGTGAAATTAATTCACTACGTATTCAATCATTGTTGTAAATATTTGTAGTATTGGATGTAAACGTTTTTATTATAATTTAATGGAAATGATAAGCCGCCGGTACATAATTAAATAGGACTTGATCCGTGTGGAATATATGTGTCGTGATAATTCGTTTTTTTCTTTTCTTTTCTCGTAGAAATGTAATGAAAATACAAGTGATTCACGCCAAATATTGAACAGAGAAAAAGAAGGGAAAAAAATGAAAATGTATTTATGTCGTACATCTATATAGTAATTATTATTATTATTAATTCATAACAACACATATATATATATATATATATTTGAATATATATGGTATTGATTGAAGAATGGATCATGATAATTAAAAAGAGGAGTTGGAATTTCATTTTGTTTGTCTCGATCACTCATTCATGAAACAAGAACCCTTCAACTTTGTACAGTGCAATAGTAATCATTAAATGTATACAAATCAGGAAAATAGTCAAATTATCTGAGTGGAGGAATTGATTCATTTCGTATTTTATCTTTTTAATTCGTTTGGAATGACGAGAAGCTCATTGTGAAAGTTTCAGCGCGTTGGAGGTTTGCAGTCAGTAGAACGATGTTAATAAAAATTTATCCAAAATTCTTGATGTGTTGATAAAACTTGAAAGCAGTTCATTGAGTTTTGAAGAAACTCTTGATAGCTTAGAGGTTAGAATTTGATGTAATTATTGGGAAATCTTGAAAATGATGTTCTGAGTGAATTTAGTAAAAGAACGTATAGAAAATTTTCCTGATTACAATGAAATATTTATTTCATGTTAGAGGTACAATTATAAATGGCAATATCAGAAGTACTGTCGTAATATATCACGGTTGGACTGGGTCCAGAGTGTGACTGTATTTACAGTCACACTATCAATTTTTCTCAAGCAATATTTCACAAATAATATGTTTCAACTGCAATAAAGATATGCTACTATAAACATTCATGAAACTGATGTATTTTCGACCTTTTCAAATGTTTTCCCTCGCAAACAAATTACCAACTGAGTACGAAAAAGTCTGACAAAAAATCTCAGAAAAATAGAAAAAGTGAGGTTATACATGAATTCAATAAACCTTCAATTCATTCTCAGTCTGATTTCATTATTAATTAACAAATTATTATTTCAATAAAAATTTACTTTTCCAGTTGGCAATTTCACATTCCTTCAATACCTCCTCCATTATTTCTTGCGCGCGCACACGAAGTGGCGCAGGTGGCGTTATCGCAAAGCTCACACCAACATTTGAATCATCTAACTACCCGCGCTGACGCCATGGCAGTTCGAGTCGGGCGCGTGCAGTGAAAGGATGGGTTCTAATAAAGACTCAATTCTTCCGCGATGTTCCACTAACACTTTCCAATATTAATAATTAATCGTTTTATACTAATCCAAACTTAGCCTATTCATATCAATCATTCGAAGATGTCGGCATTAGTTTAAATTAATTTGTGATACATATCAGTGTGTGAAAAGTGCCTGGAAATCACTTCATATCCAGTTAAAAATGTTATGAATTGGCGGTGAAGAAGTCACGCGTTTTGGCGCGTGGCTATAACGTATTTTAATTTTTAAACAATTAAGAAAACGCCTCGACAATCGTCGATTAGTTTTGGGTGAGTTCATTTCACAATTATTTCTATTATTTATTAATTTATATCCACTTTTATGTAAAATTCTCGCGTTTGGAGTATCAACGGAGACAGCTATGTCTCTGTTGTTCCCATTTGTCTCCATTTTTTTATTTCCTTTTGGGTTTCTTTTCTTTTTTAAGAGGTCATAGATCCACTGTTGAGCAAAAACCTTTTTTACTTTATCTATGTATAAATATATATATATATATACCTTTTTTCTGATCGATCGTCGGGTACTTCATTCAATGAGATATTCGACACGTGCCAGGTGGAATGAAGGGAGAAATGCATGACGCAAGTTGTTCCCTTGAAAAAAAAAATTTTAAAGAAGAAAGAGAAAAAAATTGAAAGGGTTGAAAGAGTCTGTGTACCATTTGATTTTAACCACAATGGCCACTTTGACACGTTTTTTTTCTTTTTTCTTCGACATCACTTTGTTGTATCGGCTCCTAACGAGCTTGTGAGGAAAAAAGTGAATTGGAAAAAAAAGAAATTAAATCATGAAAGATATGGAGAGTTAAAAAGAAAACAAATTTATTTTGTGTTTTGATACGACGCATTGAACAACTGAATTAGTCAGAGACAAATTTTGTTTATTTTGTTTATTTTTATCTATAGTATTTCGTTGTGCATCCGAAACATTTTCTCGTTTGCTTTATTTCTACGAATACTTCGTGTATAAATGAAAGTTTAGGAGAAACAAAATAGCCAGTGAAAAAAAAATTTTCAATCAGGATTATCTGGGATAAATTGCATGAATGGGAAAAAACGACCTCGTAGATTTTATGAGCAATGTTTTTTTTTTCTTGCTTTTATCAGAACTCACAAACATTTGCCAATAATCTCAAAGAGTAGACATAAAACTGCATGTAAATGAAGGAAGTTAAATTGCATTGTTGGATTATTTCATTTCCAATTGAAAAATCCACAAAACAATGGAAAAGATAAATACTAAAAATCATTTGAAATCACAAGAAAATTTAGTTAACAAAATTATTCCAACTTCTATATGACAATATTAAATTGAAAATAATTCGCGACTTTCTTCATTTATAAACATTAAATTATACAGAATATAAAATTTAAAAAAATCATCTTCACTGATTTATATGCAACACGATGGACAAATTATTTCAATTGACCAAACGTTACCACACGTAGCGAAAAAATTCACGCGATGACCAAATTTGGTGAATTGAGAACCAGTATTGCATGCTATTAAGGATTTATTTCACAATATCATATTGCACAGACTTGCGAGCTTGTATGAAACGAAAACGAAAAAAAAAAATACGAAAAAAAGTATACACATCGAATACTATATCTTGACGCACGTATAAATGTAAAGAAAATTTCAAGGGCACGGCGTTGAAGATATTCCTTTTTGTGTTCATGTTTGTGTTTGTTTACAATAGAAGCTCAATTGCATGTGGCTTAATATTCCTAGAAAATTCTGCGTAATTCAATTCCAACGACAAAATAAATACGTATATTAATTCACCGCGAAATTTATTATATTACGGGTTTGAGGTTTTTTTGCATGAATGATAATCTCTTTGGTCTGGTCCACTCGACTAGACATAATACGTTGGATGTGTACATACACCACACACACGGCCAACATTTGTTTTCATGACTTTGCTTGTACAAACACAGTCGTCCTCGGTAGAAAAACGTCGTGAATTTTTGGACCATTTGCTTTTGAATCGATGAAAATGATGAACAAGATGAAAGAATTTTATATATGATATTAAATTTAATATATTTCATTGTAGACACTTGATGCAATCATTTTTCATATACTTTATTTCGCATTTTATTCTGGGCGGCTTTTAATATATTTAGTAGAAACTATCCCAGTATTTTTTATTATCTTTCTTGCATTCTTTTTGCAATTATGTTGTGGTTATTAATTATTATCTGGACGTAGATTATGAGGAATCAGAGAAGAGAAACCAGTTTGCCCTGTCGTGTTTTCGCTCGGGCAATTTCTTAATTAGTTAACTCGCCGAATCTATCCATCAACGTGGCGTTGTACATATATACATGTATAAACATTTTTTTTATAAAAATATTTACGGTACATAAAAAAAGGAGAACAAAAAAGTTGATATTCTTATTAATATCGATTTTAGCAAGGTCACTCTTTTCATTCTTAAAAAAAACATTCATTAAAAAATACTCAAAGTCGAAATTCAAAATCAACTTCAATCTCATTTTCCAACCTTATTCCATACATCAATTCAAAGTTTCACAGCACCATTCAATTATTCATCGTTTTCCTGTCATAATCCACTGATTAATTAACCAAATCGATCCATGAGCTCCATAACAATATCCACTAAAAATTATCGAACTAATTTTGCAATCTCTCAATATTAACAATTAACTTCCTAACTTCATAAACAGTTGTTATTTCAAATAAACATTCCATAAATCTTCGTGTTCTCAATTAAAAAATTTACGACTATTCAATTAAAATGGATTCACATTACAAAAAGAAATATAAAAAATATTAAAACATTAATTTTTTCATAGAATAAAATTTTTATTTACATCCATTCAAATGAGAGTTTGTGAAGAGTTAATGTGTTTTTATTAACCGGACGTGTATTGCTGTGCCGTAAGAAGTTTATATTTTCCGGTGTATACGTCCATGATGCTTGTGGACATTCAATGCATTGCACATACGTTAATTTGTTGAAGCGAGTTGTGTTAACGTTGGGTTTGCTAGCGTGCTTCAGGCACATATTTAACGTGGCACTATACCATAGTACTATTGTGAATACACACAAAGTGATAAATGTGCTGACATTGGTCTGTGGCATAATTACTACACCATCGTGTACTGCTCTTCCTCTTCATCACAAATATAGTGGTATGGAAAGAGATAGAGATAGGTAGAGAGAAAGAGAGAAAGAGATGGTTGATGAGTAAAAAGTTTTTGAGTTAGAATGTTTATGGTTTATGTTCACAATGCAGACGTAAAAATTATTTTAATAATTCTATAGATACTCACGAGTTTGGAAATATTTTTCCTCCTCCCCTTTCTCCATCTTCTCATCACAATACTACTAAAGAAGAACAAAGATCCTCTCTCACACTTGACATTCGAATTTTGTAATGTGTGTCACTCACCGTAACGAATTCAGAGTCTCTTCCACGAAAGCTATCGACACCGGTGCTTTTGTCGTCTTTATATTCATATCTATACCACAAAACTTGTCGAGTGCCGTGCGATGTTTATAGTTGTAGAGTGAAGTGAAGCGAAGATATAAAGATGTATATATATGTGTGTTTGTGTGTTTGTGTATGTGTATTTTATTTTAGGTAGGAGAAATTTTTTTTGGTACAATCAGAAGTCGCATTGTTTCATATCGTACGCACTAAAAGCTTCGTTTCTTTTTCATTTTTATTTCTTTTATTATTATTATTATTATTATCATTATCACTTTGGTTTTTTTTCATTAACACTCAAAGCTAAATGTCATTTGTTGATAAAGAGTGGAGAATAAATTAATCATAATTGACTGCAAAGTGGTCCAAGGTGTTTTGTAATAATAAGAAAGGAATATTCATGTTCTTTTTTATTTTTTTCCTGTTTCGTTATTTTACAGGAGTTATTTACAATGATAAATTGCAATAATTTATTATTGAAATGAGTTTAGAGTTGGTGTATTTTTTTTTTAATGTGTTATGCAAGTGTTACATCTGGAATGACAATGAAAAACGTGATTTTTTTGTTGTTTCTTTTTTTTTTGTTTCGTGGAGATTGTAATTAATGACGTTAGTGAATGATTGAGGTTCAGGATGTGGGTGGTGGCTTTGGATTAATTAATTGCATAAGTTGAGAGTGAAAAAAATAATGAAAGATGGTGTTTTGTTATTTTAATAAGAAACATTTTTTTATGGCTGCGTGTAATAATTTTCATTTTAAATGCCATTTTTTCTTATTTTCTTCATTGAAATTCTGTTTGGAATTAAAATATAAGAATTATATAAGACATTTTATTGTCTTCTTTATATAGAAAAATAATAGAAATTTTATATGAAAACATTTCTTTAATTGTCTCACGATGTGACAATTATTATTTCTTTATTTTTACTACTTTTTTACTACAACTACAAACTAATTTACTACAACATCGTTAAAACATATTTTCACATTTTCATAATAAATATAATGAAGACAATTATTTTATTCTATTTCTTATGTAAACAGACAATTTTTTTTTCTTCGTCTATCACGATTGAGGGAAAAAAAAATACCAATAACTCTCTGTCAAAACATGAAGGTATTTTTTGCCAACATTTCACAGTATATTCACCATAGCAATATGTAAAAATGATAAATAACCATAACACAATTTTTATCCTTCAACTTGAAATAAAATCGATAATAAACTCGCAATAATTCTTCCAATATATAAATTCATGTCAATAAATTACACAACGAATAGGTGAAAGAATAATTAATAAAAAACAAAAGTAACTTCTCAGTTTAATAAAAATTCATTTCAATAGCAAAATGCAATAATTCTTTGTTGAAAAGTCTGTGTGGATTTTTTTTTTTTGAATTGTTATATATATTAAAGTAATACAGTGTCACATAAATCTCTTTACAAAAGAGGACACAACGCATTCCTATACACAAGTATAAATGAACTATACTCATTGCGTTACGAGTTAATATAAAATGGCCCTTTTGATAATAAATCTTAGTGAAGTCCAAGTGTAGAAATGTAAAGACACACTCAACGAGGCAAACGCGCGCGCCATCGGCATTGCAACGACACAACACAGTCGTATACCTAATGAGACGCATAAACAATGGCCCAACTGGCATCGCCCACTGGTCTCTCTTATACTCGTGTGCTTGCCACCATCAGTGTGGTTAGCACGTTAGTATGGTATTACCAGTGTAGATAGTGGGGAGAGGACAGCGAGTAGTAGCCAGCACTTTATGGGGCTCATAAAGCGATAAAGACATCCGTACAAATGTATATTCACTGATATCTATAATGATATTATATATATATATGTATTTATATTTATATTAGTGGTGAGTGGTTGACTACACCCGGTATATTGCTATCTTGTAAAATGCTTCCTGGATTACTTCGAAAAAGTGGGAAAAAAAAAACATGATAATTAACACATCTGTAGTGGTTTCATCGAAAATGAAAAAAAAAGAATTTCTCGATGTTTTATTTTTTTTCTTTATACTATTGGAATGAAGATTTGCCATTGAGATATTAAATTCACCCTCACAGTTGACATTTACCCTTAAACTGGGCCACCATATTATTCACAAATCGTGCGCGATATGGCAAGTCCACGTGGACGGTTCAATGACCGTTGAAGACTTTTTTCTGTTTTTTTTTAATGGTTGACATGAAATGGAGAAAAAGGACAAATCTGTTGGAGTAATTAAGTTTGGTATTTTTATTCTTTTAATGATATTGCGTTGGGGTTGTTTGGGGTTTTTATGTGTTGAGACAGGTAATAATGTGTGGAGGTTGATATTTTACTCGATGGTCCTTCAGTTATTATTTTATCTTGTTTTTATTTTATTTCTCTGGTTTTTTGTCTTTCTTTTGGTCGAGGTGTTTTGATGCGGACAATAAGTAGAGTATACACAACAAAAAAGTTCTGGTTATTTCTCATGTGCTCTGTCAAGGGTGTCAAATCGAATTTCTATCATATTCACATATATAACACTGAGAGAATTTCAAATCATAAAAATTGATGAAGCAAATCACATTGAATGGCTTGTTTTTATTTTTTTTTTCGACTTTTTTCTTCTATTTTGTCGATTTATCTTTTTGCCTTTTTTTTCTCGTTGAGAAAATTTGAAACATTTGCAATTTTATTCATACGATGGAGATGAAGTTTTGTGGAAAGAAAAAAAGAAAATCTTGAGGATAAGAGTAGATATACGGAGTTTATTTTTTTTTTTTACTATCAAGGGTCGCACACAAGTCACACGATAAATGGCTCGTTCTCTTGAACTTCTCTGATAGAGATATTAATCTTTCGTCAGGTTGGGTATAGTTTCTTTTTCTTCGCACAGTATTATTGCACTAACACCATCACCACCATCACTTCTACCAGTCCAACTAGGACGCCCTTTATGCTTGACCGTACAAGAGTCCTCCCTGTGATATTTCTTTATACCCATTTCGATCTTGCCTTTGGCTTTTTTTTTCTTCTGATGTTTTTTCCCTTCACAACTATACTACATTACGTTTGAAAAACATTATCGCGCTGTGCTTCCTTTTACTTGAATATTCTTCTCGTACTTTATCATTGTGAAATGTTGAGTACCATATGTCTGTGTCAGAATAAAGAAGGAAAATAATGAAAATATTAAATAACTCAAATAAGGGATGAATAAAAATGGCAGGAGAAAAGTGTTGGTTACACTTGTGTGGCTGTGGATAATTCTTTATCTATTTTATTTTATTTTATTTTATCAAATTTGCCTTATTATTATTATTATTATTATTATTATATTGTGTTTTTTTTCTCATTTTCTGCTGCATTTTTATTATTCAATTTTAGTTTTTTATTTTTTTATTGTTTTGACCTGGAAAATGTGTCTATATTATTCAACAACTGTACATTAAATTAGATGTATAGATAGATATGACTGTGTGGTGTTAGGGTTGAGTGGTTATGTCTATTTTACCCTTTTGAGGTTGTCAGTGAGGAGGGGCACGGGGGCAGGTGCCACTGCTACACATCTACTAACGGAAAACCAGCCACATAACCACAAAATAAATTAGTAATAAATTTGTTATTGAAATGAATATGAAAATTTATTTGGTTTTATAGAAAATTTCATTGTTTATTGTTTCAATTGTTTATTGGAAATTTTACTGTGAAGTACGAGAAAAATTGAATTTTTATAATAAAATTGAAATGATGAAATTCAAAGTAATTAGAAATATTTACAATTATGTCATTAAATATGAAAATTTTCGTTTTATTTTTGAAATGGTTTATTTATTTCTCGCACAATTTTGGTTGAAACTTTTCATTTTTCTTCTCCCATTCTATATAAAAGCAAAAAAAAATGTAAAACAAAAAATCGTATTACGAAGAGTATTAAAATGTTGAAATAGATAATGAACAAAATCTCTTTATCAGACTATCAGAATAAACGAACTCTCATCATACTCTTCATTGAATCATAATCTCCCAAATACTCCAAATTAATTTTCCTTCTCACATTCTTCCCCTTCACATAATCTCCAATCATTCGAATCAACTAATTATCAATTTTAAATTTAAAAATAAAACAAAAATAAACAATCTCAAAACTCTCCTCATTAAATTTTATCATTGCAAAAATTTCTACTTTATCACACCTAAATAACAAAAAAAAACAAACAAAATAAACAACAACTAACAAATTTTATAAAATATTAATTTTGAATGTTTTCGGAGAATTTTTTTTTCCATCTTCTTAAATCTCCATTTCACTTTATCAACTTGAACTTTTTCAAACCATCGAAATTTTCCGTTCTGTCCACTGTCATGACATTCATAGCACATTTTTAATTAACCACATTATCGTAAAAATAAATGTGTCTACATACACACAAGGGTTATGGATAGGTGTGTAATGATGTTACCGATGTGGTTGCGCTAACTCAAGCGCACGTGAGCCAACCCATGTGATAGAGAAGGCAAATATAAATTGTGTGTACATATATATATATATATCTGTGTGCATATAGACATACACACACGAGGGAGTAATATACATAGAAGTTCTATGGGGTTGCAATGGGCGGCACACGGTGCGTATACACCGTGTGGAATTTTCTGTATAGGTGGGTGCCAGATCGATAGCATAAGGGGAAGCAGAGAGACCTTATGGTGCCTCTATCTGTATATATATATATTATTCTTCCACACTTCCTGCTCTTCATTTCCTATTTTCCATCTCTCTACACGTTTCTTATTCTAACACAATTTTCTTCATTCTTTTTTTTTTCCTCTCTCTGTTTTCTTTCTCAATTTGTAAATTGATTTCATTATCTCATTCTGTACTTTCACTTACACGTGATACTTCTAATACAAAATGAATTATATATATTTATGTCTATCTATAAATAATTGAATAAATAAATTGGAAAAAAAAGTTTTCACAAGTGATTGGGAAATGAGAGAAGTGGGTCACGCGACGCGCGCATATTTCTCATTTTCTCGCCCTTGTATCCCTTACAATTGCCATCTAAAAACCACATGAGAATCGTCTTGGGTCATGTGATGACGATACAGAGGGATAAAAAAAAGTCGTTTGTAGGGGAGTTGATGGAGGGAAAATAAATGAAAAATAAAAAAGAATAAAGAGGGGTTTGAATTTCATTCCTCGCGGATGTGGCGATTAAAGCGATACGTCCGGCAAATTCTATACGGATGTATGGATTGCTTGTGTGTATGTGTATTTGTATATGTGTGTGGGTTTGTTTGTTGTTTGATAGGATCTGTAGCTCTCGATCAATGTCGTCTTGGTGTAAATCAACCTTGGATGAGAGGAGTATTATTTATGCACGCGTGTTTATATAGTGAAGGGGTAATGGGGATGAGAGAAGAAGGATTGATGTAAAAGAATTGGTGTGATTGGTGGAAAAGGGGAGAAGAAGTCATGAAAAATCTTTTATCCTTGACCGAGCTTTACGATCACCCTACATGTGACCTTTTGTTTTTGTATGTTGTCGTTAAATTTGAAACCCCCGCAGTGGCTAATCGTCCGCACGTCATCAATTTATTTATTAGGTGCTTTAATGTGCACGCAAAGACAGTCACATACTGAGAGATATATCATTATTTGTCAGTTTATTAGTCCTGCTTGGTTTTTTTTAAATTTATTTATCTATTTTAAATTATTTGTAGAGACTCATTTTGTATTCTTTCCCCTTTTTTTTTTGTTGGTTTATATTGTCTTTTTGATGTTGAGATTTATATTGATATTTTTATTTTGGTTTTATGAGAGCGTTTTTTTTGTTCGTTGGGTTCTTTGTTTGTATTAGTCTGCACAGTAGTGTTGAGGTTCAGTTAGTTTTGTCGTTTTTGGGATGAAATTTATATTTTACTCGTCGTATGTGTCGATAAGCAAATTCGAAATGTTGCAATTGGTCTGTTCATATATTTTTTTGTCATGTGCTACTTGTTTGCATTTTTTATTGATATCTCTGAATTAGTTTGAGATGAAAGAAAAGTGAAAAAGGCGTCATTAGGTAATTGGATGAGGAAAATAATGCATATTTAGTTTTATTGATGGGATGATTATTCATTTCTATCTAACAGTTTGAATAATTGAGAAAAATTAATGAAAATTTTCATAAATTTTCATTAATGACCTATGATATCATTCCTGTCACGTTGATTTAATATTGACAAACTGATTTGATACTTGAAAAAAAAAACTATCGTATTATAAATTCTTCAAATCATACCACGACAATAAATCATCACTCATTCAGTACAATGGAATATCGTGCAATTTGTGAATAGCGAGTAATTTACTTGTTGGCAATAAATAAATCCATAATAGTATGGGTTTATATGAGTGTGTAAAACCAGCGAACGATGAGAGGGAGGTTAGTACATTAAAATGGGGGGCGGATGCTCGTCACTGAGGGGTGCCCAGGCTCATTAGACAACGTGGGACAGTTTAGTCATGTGGGATACGTACACGCTTGGACATAAACTATGGTAGAGTTAATGTTTATGTAACCTATTTATAACTTTATGTTCATACTCTATCTAGCAATGTTGTGTCTCTTTATTTTTTTACTCTACTTTTTTTTTCCTCCCCTTTTATTCTTAAATGTTCGTATCTACACTTCAGACATCTTTTGATCTTCTATTTTACTTGGTGTGAACTATGAAAATGAAAAATCAAAAGAGAAAACAGAAATAGACATGTTTGTATGTGTATTAAACTTTTCTTCATTTGTTTAATAGTGATGAAAGAAAAAAAAAAATTTTTGAAGTGAAAATACTGAAATGGTTTTGCTTTGTATTTTTTTCTTTTGTCTTTATCATGTTTGCTATAGTGTCACAGGTTTGAATAGAGTGTGTATATGAATTGGAATAGAATGGATGTATACAAAATAACAGAAAATAAAAAAAAATGGAAAATAAAGAGGAGTACAACGACAGAGGGATAGAGGCGTGGTCCATTTGTCGTGCCCACTAACGATGTTTATGTTCGCGGACGCGAAAAACGTCCCTCGTCGTTAATCACGACAAATTCCACTCAGTGATTAATTATGCTTTTCGCCCGATTAGCTTTTCAGTATCGCACATTTGTTCTGTCTAGTGTTCTACTGTACCACCCACTGTTTCTCGGTTTATATTCAAAGTTGTATATCTATTTTTAACTTTATCTGTCAACGTTGATAATTTTCTTAATTGATTTATTCATAAGGTTTTATAAGAAATTTTCATCTGCGATGAAATTATTTTGTTTAAGTTTAATATTTTATTCTGTGCGGTTTTGTGCAATTTGTTGATTTTTGGAAATTTGAATCAAAAATTTGTGATTTGTAAAGACTTTATTGGGTTGGTTAAGCAGAAATTTGTTTAATATTATCGTGGAAAATATGAATTTTAATATTCGGGGAATTGAGAAAGTTAATTAAATCGCGTTGATGGGTAAATTTAATTTGAAAAATATTTATTTTTGAAACTATTTGCAATTGTGAGTTCGATGACGTCCATATTAGAGAGTAATTGATTGTTTCCAATTGATAATGAGTGAATTTAGGAAAAGATTATGTGACTAATCGATAAAAGTGTTGAAAAAAATTTCCAAATTACGATATTGTGTCTTTAAAAATTGATTTTGAATTATTTAATATATCAAATGTATTTTTTTGTACTTGTAAAAAAATGTCGACAATGAGATAATTAATTTTCTACTGAATTATCTCATTTTATAATATGTTTTTTTAATCAATGACGTATCCAAAAAAAATGGCGAGAAGTGTGAAAATGTGTGTTTATATATAGAAGTCAAGAGCTATAGTGCAAAGTCAGGGAGAAAAGCGCTGGTTGCCTGGTTCACTTGTATGTCTCTCTACTCTACTCGCTCGGTTGATGTCACTTTGTACCTGGGTCACGTACCTCTTCGTATTGACAAGCCAACCAGCCACCCTCGTGCGCACCAGTTCTCTTCCTCTACAACAGTCCTCCCGCACACTCCTCTTACTTTCATCCAATCTGCCTTCACCTTCATCTGCTCTATACTATTTCTCTTTTACTTTTATTTTATGTATCCAACGTCCTAGAATATTCTTTCAGTCGCACAATTTATCCAGGGAAAAAATTTAATCTTCCCCATAACCCATAAATATTTATTAGTTTTATATAAACGCTACGTAAATAAATAAATGAATGAATAATCTAATGAAAATGGATGGTGAGAAAGTTTCTTTACGATTGAGAATAATTGTCTTGATGGTGGAGGTTTCGGTTTTTTTTTTTGCTGTGAACGAGCAAATTTAGACACAGGAGAATTTTTTTCATAGAGCCATAAAATAGTTTGAGGTTGAATAATAAAAAATTTTAATGTCAGGAAATGTCGATGAAAATTGAATTATTTATAGATTTGAATTATTTTTGATTTGACGATATTTTGTGAGATATGAAAAGTGTGAGTTTTGTTATTTTTAAACTTTTTCAGAAACAAAAATTAACCGTTAACAATATTTTTCTGTTTATGATCATCAATTTATTTTCGAAATTTACAGACTTGTCTGTCTCAATCACTACAAAATTGCTAGTTAAATCCAACATTTTATGTATCATAATATTTTCCAAGTCGCCAAACTGCAAATATTTAAAGACTTGAAACAAAGTTCCAAAATTAACACTTAAATTAGTAATTTAATTTATTCACATATGATATCAAGTTCAAGAAACCTATTCAGAATAACATTCTTGATCCCAACATCATCAGAATATTTTTTTTTTTCTACAATATCAAGAAATTTGTCTCGTTTCAGGATTCAAGAACGAAATGATGTTACAACGATGAGTCTTCAATCTCCGGGTCACGGCCAGCAGCGCCCAGCGAGAAATTCGCCCCAGGAGACCATAAAGGTGAGTAACAAAAGATTCTTCATTTCATCTTATTTCACTTCTTCTTCTTCTTCTTCTTCTTCTTCTTCTTCTTCTGTCTTTCTCCCTATTTTTTTCCTACCAATGAATTAATCGGAAGTCACGTATACACATCGAAAATTGCAGTGGTGAAACGAGAAAGAAAAAATCCAAAGTTTTTTCCCTTCATTTAATTTTATCCACAACAAAAACTTGATCTCACTTATTATCCCTCATATATTTACATTTATATTCGTGGGTACTACAATCTAGTGGGGATGAAAATTATATGCACTTTATTATTTTTTTTTCTTCCCTTGAAATATAATGCAGTTATGTACATTCCATCCCCTATGTCCGTACTGCCCACACGAATCCTCCCTATATGTGTTGGATCCGATTTGGTAATCCGTCGTGTACGTGTCCGACTATACGCGACCTTGTACCACTGCGTCATCCCCTCATACTCTCACTTTACGCTCCCTCTTTTGGTGTATGTATAGATATGAAAAAGCTTCAAATCAACCGCCGCCAACGGTTGCGTCACCTCTTTCACGTTTTGCTTTTGCAAAGTGGCGTGATGGTGTTTAATATATACATCCAGTTATGTGCCAGGAACAATTTTCCACACTGATGCTCATGGCATCCATGTCGTATGCTATTATTATTTTTTTTTTCCCATTCCTTCTTTCTTTTTTCTTCGTACGTCCCCTCATACCATCTTAATTAATTTCACATTATTTACGTGTCCACAACTTCCCCTTTGACAATTTATACACTGAACATTTTATTTATACTCTTCGTTATTAATTGAATGACAAAATTATTTTCACTTGTGTTCCGGTTTTTTTTCTTTCTTTGAAATAGAGAAGAAAATATATAAATTTTTATGATGGATATGATAAATATTGTTGGATTTGTTCTTTTAAATTTAAGGACAAATTCAAATTTTATATTGAAATTGAAATATTTTTTGTGTTGATATTTTTTTCCATTGAATAATTTTATGAAGTATTAAATATTGTAATAATTAATTATGTTGTGATAAGGATGATGGAACCTCGTAAAATGAATGCAGAAAAATAATGACTTGATAGATTTGTTTAATTAATGGTAGAATTATTTGTTTTTCATGATATTAAATTCTGACGTTGAATAAAAGTTATTGTCATGCAATTAAAATCTAGAATAGAATAAAATGACGGTTGCAATTGTTGCAATTAACTTCAAATCATAAATTTGTTAATTCTCATTATGAATATCCAGTAATTTTACTATATAAAATCAGAATGCACTTTGAATTCTCTGAAGTTACAAAAAAAGTGTCATTTTGTTGTTTGTTAAATAAACATAAGAAAAATGAGACAATATAGAATGAACCCCTGCTCTTCAAACATGTGTTTCTCTTTTATTTTCACGACAAAGTGACACGCAACTGATGCGAAAGCAGGGTCGTCGTTGTATATATCCACATTTCTATGTATGGCTAAAGGGCCGAGAGTGGTTTTGGCCTCTCGCGGTTTCATTGCCACCCGCGGCATTGCAAGGGTCGTTGTCGTTCTCTTTGTCATTTACGTGTATGTATGGGTGATAAGTGAGAGAGATTTCGGACCGTACCAAGTTTGGACCACGCCCCAATCATAAGGACACAAGATACTGATGGTTGTTACGTGTCTCATTTCATTCTCTTATACATCCAATGACTTTGTCACTTTCTTCTATCTGTAGCTCTTGTCACGTGTAAAAGGTCCAAAATAATTAGAGACAAAATAGTAGAGCTGTGTAGCGATGCCCGGGCGGACTTCTGGCGGCTGTTTAGAGGAGATTATAATACGCAGGAAGGTGGAATGACGACGGCGCAGTTGTGTGAGCATAGCAAAAAGACCAATGTTGAATTGGCTCATTTACGTTGGGTTGAATTGTGTACGAACACGAAGTCTTCCGTCCACTTGCTCTTTTTGCCCCTTTTTTTCTTTTTCTGATATATAATCCGAGAAAATTCTTGAGACTAAAGATATTTATTGCTACATTTGCTCCTTCGAGCGTAGTCATTTTAATTCGAGGTATTATTTGGAATTTTCAGTGGATTATTTGGAAATTTAGTGAAAGAAAAAAATTCTACTTTAGAAATTGGAATGTAAATAAATTTAATTTTGTCTGACAACCCTTTTTTCTTTCTTATTCTTCTCATTATTTATAAAATACTTTTGGGAGTTGAATGATGTTTATGGGAGTTTTGTTGTCAGGGATGTTTTAAGCACTTAGAGAATCATCTAAAAAAAATTTAATTGAAAAAATAATATCGAGGACAAATAAGGGCAACGCACTTGAAAAGGGTTGAATGACGTACCAGAATTGAATTTCTCTGTGGTTTTCGCTGTCACATCATTCATAATTCTTTTTTTTTTCAATAAATTTTCTTTTTTATCTAATAGCCAATCGGTTATTGAACACAAATATGACGATAAAATTGCATTTTGATTGATAGTTTTTATATTATATTATTATTTATAGCTATTGTGATGAAGAAAATTGATAAGACTTTCAGAAGTCTAGATATTTTCAGGTCGAATGATAATTTAAACAAAAAAACAGGTCGACAAAATGAGAAGTTAATGTTGGTCAGAAATTTTATTATTTAGAAATATTGATTTGTAATTTTATCATTTGGTTTTTATATTGAGGAGATTGTGTTTCAAAATTGCTCTCAAGAGTGCAACAACCGCCTTAGGTGAAAGTTATTTTCTTTTTTCATTCTCTCCTATTATATTTCCCCATATGTCTCATATTTCCGTTATCATGAGCTAATATAGCGGAAAGAAACGCTGATTTCTTCTGGCATATTCTCATAAATGACAATGTGCGTATGTATAAATACATATGTATATATATATATATATATATATATATGGATGTATGTATGGATATAGATAGAAAAGACTATTATATATGAGAAAATGGAAGGGAGAGTAATGTGTTTGAATGAGTGGGGGAAAGTGAAGCGATAAGGGTGGGCGTATTACCACATGAAAATTTTCCGGCGAAGTGAACGGAAAAGAAGAAAGAAAAAATCAACGAAATGGAAGTTTATATTAGATAAGGGCGTTGTATAACTTTTAATCGATGATTAATATTATTGTCAGGAGTTTTATCTTTTTTTCATCATTTTATTCACTTCAGTTTGGTTTTCTTCGTTTTTTTTTCTGAGGGTGATTGATGTGGCTGCAATTATATTGCTGATAGTGTAAGAATGTAATTAGAATTACAACATTTTTCATGTTTATCATCTTGTTGAGACAGATGAGAATAGGAGGGATTTTCAATTTATATTGTTTGAAATTTAAGGTAGTGAAAAATAAGAAATGGTGACGTAATTGGGAATAATTTATTATCCCATTTTTATTTCATTAGGAGAATTTTGAGAGGATAAATTAATATTTTTCTAAGTCCAAAGTGTTTTTATATTATTTTTTTATGATAGAACATTTTCATGATAGAAACGGGAGATTTTCATAATTTTTATTCATTGTGTAAAGTCATTTCATCGTTGAGCCCTCTCAGCTATTTGAAATCCTATAATTATAAGAAAAATGAAAAAAAAATTTCGATCTCTCTAATACTAAATTTAATTTCACAATTTATATTGAGATTAACATCGAAATACATTTTTGTCCCATTGGCAAAAATATTGATAAAAAAATAAACGATATTTTTACTTTTGTGTCGTAGAACTTTGTGAAATTATATAAATAAATTATTTGGATAAACAAATCAACATATAATTATCAAAAATTACCGTGCGGAAAATATTTAGAGAAGTGTATATGAGCTATAAAACAAATTATGAAAATATTAAATGAACTTCTCAATTCACTTTAAACTTTTATACAAAATTTAATAATTCATTCATAAAAGTTTTGCTTGTTTACACATAGTTTGACAAGTTGCGTTATTTTTTTTTTTCTTTCTTTCTTTTTTATTCATTCAACATAATTCTACATAGAGCTAGTTCCGGTTTAAAATTTTATATATATATTCATACGACGACACGGATGACAGCACCAAGCAAAAACTTTTTCTTCACTCTCTCCCCTGTTCATCAGTTGTATACCAGTGAGATCTCCACCACTTTGATCCCTCTCACATTCTCTACGTATAAGAATTGAGAATCGATAGCCCTCCCATGAGTCGTCGAGTTTCTGCAACTTTACTGTAAGGGAGGGCAAGAGGGAATATAGAGGACTAACGTGTGCGGGTGTGTGTGCACGATTCGGTGGCTCTCTAGAATTCAGGGGAGGGAGTTTCCGGATATTTATGTGACAGCAGCTGTAACGTTGGCACAGGGCTCGTTCACTCTCCTTCTTTATCTCACTCTCACTTTTACTCTCACTCATACACTGTAAATGTACACCAACCCCATGGATTTTAGCGCGCGCCCTCAAATACCGGGCTGTGACTCTCCTCCCAAATTCTCAGAGTCAAAACCTTCTTTCTATAACCATCCACCTTCACATTATTTTTTTCTCCAACAAATAATTTTTTTTTTCTCTTTTTATTCTCTCTTTTATATTTTTACGATATTTGGGGGTTGAAGATTCTTATTTTTTTGTTTCTTTCCTTCCTTTTTTACACTTTTGAACTATAAATCGTGAGTTTACTGCGAAAATTTTGTGATTATAATTCAATTTCATTATTTCATGGTATTATGAGAATTAATCGTTTTTATTTCCCTTCTTTTGGTTTTAATCAGAAATTTTTGTTTATTATAAACATTATTCATCAATAATTATTGAGAGTAGAAAATTTCCTGTTGCTATGGGAAAATAATTTTCAAAAAAGTTCATTTTCCATTTTATTTTGAATAATTTTTAGAATTATTATTCACATTTATTCGTTTTTCTCTTAGATACCAATTTTTCGATTGAAAATTATTATTATATTGAATATATTATTTCTAGTGCTTTGAAAATTTTCGAAATAAATTAGAGTTTACTATGAAAATTATCGAAAAAATACGTATTTAAATTAATGAATTTAAACAAATTGTTGGAATATTTTTCACTCTGAGGAATAACCAATGAAATGTATTCATTCTCTTCTCACTACAAATGTTAGATTTATTTGGTAGCTTGTAATACAATAATCATTCAAATTTATTCATTCCATATATTATCGAATGTAAAAACATGAAAGAAAGAACAATTTATTCTCCATCATTCTATTATTCTTTTGTATTAAACGTCCGCTTTTGTTACAAACATTTTTGATCAAAAATTCTTTGTCACATTCAATTGAATATTTTTCAAATTAATGTGAACAAACATTATGTATTTATACATAATTAATTGTTATTATCAAATTCATTGATGTTAATTTCACTGCGTGAATCATTCGATAATAATTTTAATTAAGTAATTTCATATTATTCGAGAGAATTATCTCAAATTTCACGTCTTGGGAATGGGTTTTACCTAAGTCCTCAATATTAGGCAACAACTTTCTTAATTGCCTATGTCTTAGTAATGAGATATATCTAACTTTGTGGGTGTGTTTTGTGTTTGATATATGTATTGTCTATGTTTCACATGTAACATCGACATAGTTTTAGTCTGGTGCTCCAGGCAAAGATTTGAGATTCTTGCGTTACATCATTGCACACACAACGACTCGACCCTTGCGAATGGTAATTTTGCTACTGCCTGGAAAATCCTTGAAGGGGAAAAGGGCAAAATGAATATAGGTGTATGTATATATGTGTTTGTGTGTATGTGTGTTCGTGTACAATGTTGAGTTACCCTTTGCGTGTGATGTGTATATACAGCGCGGTCTGCTTGAGGTCAACAAGGGAAATTCACCTTCTTTCACTTCTGTGTCTTCTTTACTATTCACATTTCTATTATTTATCTTTTTTTTTTCATTGTCAAAGAATTCTTTTTTTAACTTTGTAGAAATAATGTAGAGAGAATTTTGATAATATTTTGCAAAGTTTTATCCAAGAATTTGAGATTATTGAGGATGAAGTTGATTTCGGATTGGATTTAATTCAGTTTAGGAAGTATTTTTGATTTTGAATTTAGAATTTGGTTGATCGAAAGTTCGGAAAATTTATTAGTTTTGATTTTTTTATTATTACAAGAAGATATCTTTGTTCAATGTGAAATGGAATATGAATTTATTGGAATTTTATCTGATGTTAAGTATTATGAATGGGAAACAGACGCTCTTTTATTTAAAACAGATGTTGGATCAATTTCGTTGTCGTACATCAGTTTAACTACAAGTTGGAAGCACCTATTTCACCTGTACAATAAATTCAGTGACTTATATAACTTTTTGTATTGAATTATTCTTTGTAATTTTGAGTTTTATGATATCAAATTTATAAGGACAAATATATTAATTTATTTTCGACTGTCATAGGGTGAATACAAATTTTTATTCTCTCTTGATTTATATTTATTGTTCAATTTTACTTGGTTCGTACAAGAACATTTTATTTGTTAACGAAATAAAATATTTTTTTAACTTTTAATAAATGGAGATGAAGTTCGTTCAATATGAATATATATGTATAAACATATATATGCACCCCTAAAAAGGGTTGGTAATGTCATCGTCACGTTTTATGTTGGTTTCAATTAGAACGAAGAGCAGTGATAAATTGTTCGTCTCCCGTTATAAAGAGAACCGTTGAGCAAACCTTATTATAATTATGAAACTCGATCTCGTATCTCGTGACTTTTTATCAAACAAGAAAAAGAGAAAAAATAAACATGAAAAGTGGAAAGGTAGAGAGAGAATAAAAATATATGAAAATTTGTGATGAATATGCAAAATTCAAGGACAACTACGTAGGCTCGATAGAGTTACTTGTGATTAAAGAACTTATCCGCTCGCGATAAACTCCATCAAAAAACTTTAGACACCCTTCTCATCATAAAAATTCTCAAAGGGAAGAAAAAAGTGAAAACGAAAAGTGTGAAAGGAAAAAAAAAAAACCTAATAATTCACCAACATTTTTATTTCAAGTGACTTCATAACTTCTATTATTACCCCTGATTTATAATTTATCGGTTGTAAACTGACGTCTGATAATAAAATATCTACGTGAATGATTTTCTTTTAACTCACATCTATGGGATTTATATATGCATATATATATATAGCAAGTAGATGTATTCAATGTTTGATCAGACGGTGAAGCGATTGGGCGGAGTAAAAAAAAATCTTCACGTGTTGAGAAACGTCGCTCCATTTCGCGAATTGAATTCGTGAGCTTACCTGCATATATAAGAAAGTCGGTGAAGAAAAAAAAAAAGGAAAAAAGTAAGAATAAATATATAAAAATCGCGTGCAAGTTTGATAGTGCTCGTGGGTTTAAATGATGCATTTCTTATACGTTTGAACGAAAGGAAAAAGAGGAAGGAAAGAAAAAAAAAATACAGGCTTTTTTTATTTCCATTCTACGACCACATTGTCGCCGATCGCAAATACATTATCGAACTTGTTGGTGGGCACACATAACCTCTGACGTTGTGTCACCACGGTCGGCAAAAAAATCGTCTGCATGCGAACGGCCCCTCGAGGCTTTTGCTTCACTGTTGATGGCGGTGGTGGTAACGGTGGTAGGTACGGACGCGACTCATGTTAGCCTCGTGAATATGAACAAGGGAAGGGATGAAATAAAAAACCCAACGACGAGAGAGCAAAAGTCAATGTGCGTGATGCTATGTGACGTATATAAAAAAAATAGTTGGATAAAGAAGGCGAAGAATACAAGAAAAAAAAAGGGGAGAAAAAAATGAAATGGAGAAGACGAGAGGAAAATGTAAATTGAGACGATACCATGATGGGGCCCTTCCACGACTTTTCAATCTCTTTTTATATACCACCATCGATATGACAAATTACCCTTTGACGTCTTTTGAATAAAATGCAGAGAAAGGAATAAACTAAATATAAAAAAATGTGATACGAATTTTAAGAATAAAATAAAAGAGGGTTGAAAGATAATGAGATTTGAGAGATTTTTTTTTTTTTCAAGGAGATTTTTCGAATGTTGATTTTATTGCGCTTGAATAAAAGTGTTAAGAGAGAATTCAATTAATGGAAATGATCCAAAATATTTTGAAAGGTAATTTGAGAAATGTGTTTTTACAGGTTGTATTTTTGTTATTGTGTTATTAAATTGTTTTAATCGAGTTAGACTTTGTAAATTTTTCATATACATTTAGCAATTGTTATTATTCGATTTAATAAGTGAAAAGGGTTTTTGACAAAACAACAATACGAGTTCAGAATAAATTCCACATTTGACAATGGTTTTAACTTATTATCCAAATTAGTTTTGTTAAATTTTGTAATATCAACTTGCTCACTTTTCTTCAACTATTTTTATCTTCTCATTTTCTATTATTATTTTCATAATACAATTCTCAGAAACCCATCACACTTGCAAGAATTAATTACTTACAGTTTAAAGAAGTTCATTTCAAAAAAGAAAGAAAAAATTGTATACTTTAAAAGTTGAATATCTGAATGACTGAAGAATGTCATGGAAAAAGTTGAAAAAGTCTTGGGACAAAATGAAATTTCGTGAGTGACTCTCATAACATTGCTAATACAACTTTTTTATGTAAACGTAATGACAGCAAGACCCTTTCGTCCAAGTGAATAAAAATAAAACAGAAAGAAGCAAAAGAAATAGAAAAGAAAAAAATTGTGAAAAAAAAAAGAAAAAATTATTATTAGAGGTAGATACAAGAGAATCATCCCCTTGAAAGTTTAAAGTCAACTTTCGCTTTTTTTTCATAGAAAGTGAGATAGAGCGCCTGGTCGTTTTCGTTCTCCACTCTCTCATCATCCTCTCCTCATTCCATTCCATTTTGTTTTCACCCGTCGCTCCACTCTGTTCCCTCATTGGGGGCGGACTTAGCCCCAGCCACCTGGAGTCAAGGTAATGCTCGGTGCAATAAACGTGCGACCCCGACCGACAAAACTTTACCCTTCACTGGTGCGCGCATGATCGAACGGCCACGTGGGAAAATTTTCCAACGTTGATATATAATAAAAGGGAAAGAAGAAGAAAAAACAAAAAAAAAATTACCGGTAGTGTGAGCTGGTGTATTATTTTTTTTTTTTTTTTTCAGAAACCACACGATGGCATTTTATACATTTCATCCACCAGTCTGACTTTACACCCACTTTTTCCCTTTTTTCATTTTTAATTTCCCTTCCGACCAATTATATACATATATATATATGTATATATGTATACATATTTTTTAATAGTCTGTTGTCCACTAATAAACCCTGAAATGTACGAGGTGAGAATAAATATTCAACATACGTAAAAAAGAAAAAAAAATTCAGGAAAAAATATAAAATTTATTTCTCATAATTCGAGCTTTTTTGTTTTTTTTAAATTAATTTTCTAATATTTTTCCATCGTTTTGAATAGCATCAAATTGGAAATTGCTTTTTTTTTTTATTTGCGTATTGAAAATGACATTTTCATGAGGAATAATGAACTCTTCGATGAATTTGTTATCGTGCTGATATGACGATAGCGATTTTCCGGTAGTTGGATGTGAATGAGAGCCGCAGGTAGTTGAGGTGGAACGAGCTGTATAAGGGGGGGATATTGCGCACGCGGTAAAGGACAATAGTTGTTCGTTGGTTCGAATTAATGGCAAATCCATAGTGAGCCAACAGTACGCGCGTAAGCTCCGCGCCGGATCCATCCCCTGGTGAGGTTGTTGTACATTGGCCTCTGTTTATAAACACTCTGTGGCAGCACCGACAAGTCCCACCACTTTATTTAATTTACAAAAATATATTCCTCGTCGTTTTCCGACTATTCTCCCGCCACAATGATATTCATTCAATCTACAAAAGCGCCACCTGATATTGAATTTAGTAAACTTTCAGTTATTCTCATCAACATCTCTAAACCCCTGTTGATATTTCCCAACATCCGGTACTTTCTACTTTGAAATGTTCCCTCAGTCGGTAATGATAACAGTCGATAAAAATATTATTTTATACTATGAAATTGAAGAAAATTGGATAAATAAAAAAAGGATATTTTGGGAAATTATAGAGAATGTTAAAAGTGAAATGTCATTAGTTCACATTTATTTATTTGCGAGACAATAATGAAAAAATTCAATTGAATGGAGATAAAAAATTCAATAAGTAAAGTCGAAAGGATTCACACTGGGCTGACAAGACAAAATAAATTCACCCGATCACACACTCGCTCCCTTTCTGTATTATTAACAAGGACCAAAACCCAAATGCAATTGCATATGTTATACAGACATACTATGCAGGAAAACGTATGGGGAGCTAAATGACGCGTGAATTCATGCCGCGAGTTGAGCCTATTTCCGAATAGGGTGTACACATAGAATTGAGGCTTGTGGTGATATACCATCGTCAGATGGGGTGCAACAGCCGTCGTCGTTCTACATAATCTTCGTAGCGTTTTGTACATAGATGGATAAAACCATAATGGGATACACAGGATTATAAGTTGTAATCTTTCATAAAGACCATTTGAGTTGTTCGAAAGTGAAGATGGAATTTTTTCAACAATATTGATATTTTAAATACTATTGATACATCAATTGAACAATATTAGTATTTAAGTGTTGAAGTATTTGAAAATAGTGAATGGAAAAATAGATGTCAGTGATTGTTCCGCAAAAATTGATGTCAAAATATTTTCAAACAGATGAAAGAAAAAAAAAAGCTTCACAGTGGCATAAAATTGTGTACACAATAGGGGAAATCTTGAGCGCGTGTAAAAGCGCATGGGTTATATACATTCCACCCTTCTATTTTCGTTTCAGCAAGAGCGTTGTGTTGGAACGTCGAGTGGATGGATTGTGAGGGGGGAAGAAAGGGGTTAGAAAATGCCCTGTGGTGGTTGATGTGAGCGGTAGAGAGGAGTGAAGGGGGTTTTTAACGCGGGCGTTCCTATATGGACGATGAGATTTTATCCAAATGGTATTCATGAGCTGGCCTTGTCTGCTATTTTGTCTCTTTCTTGCGTTCAATAACAACTGTATCGTGGTATATACCCATGGGAGATGAAAGTCATGAGATATTGTGTGTACAGGACGTTTCTATTATTGCCGAAAATCGACATCAATTTATCTTGATCGTTTTTAAACTCCTTTACATGTCCCCGAGTTGAATGATTTAATAATCGATTATTTTTCACTGGTGGATAAAGAGAATATTTTAGTTTTATCTTATCAGATCAGTTATATTGCGTCAATAATGAAGAAAGGATTTATTTTATATACTGACCTACATTGACACCATTGAAAAAAAAAATAAATAAATAAAACAGGAACTCCAATATAACTAAATGAAATTCAAAATTATTTTATTTGTCCATTTGTTATGTATGAATTTATCTGTTATTGCTATTGGTTTTATGTAGAATTTTCATAGGCTGTTCAATTTAGTATTGACAATGTTGTTGAGTTTATTCAATGTTACCTGTGAATTGTCACCTGGTTTGTAAATTGACATTCAATTAAGTGGATTTGATTGTGGTTGATGGGATTTTAATACTATACAAACAATGTTGAATTTGTATATCTCCACTGGGACAAAACAAACAGTTTTGACAGATAGATATTGTTTGTCGTGTTGAGTTGATATGAAATATGGGAGTGTATTGGAATTCATAAGATCACATTTGACATTTGTGAGTGTTGCTCGTTGCAATATGGTGTAGGCAGTGTACAACCACCATCACCAACCCCGTGGACGAATGTAATTAGGTTTTTTTTTGGCCCCCCTGGCTATGATACGCATGGGGAATGTGGCATCATGATAGAGATGGGGGGGTTGGTCTAACTTGGCGCCATATATGTTAGAAGGGTCCCGATTATCCAAAATCGGAGGGAGAATGCGCTGGCACACGCTTATACGCACACTCTGTTGCGTTCTTATGGTTGTTGATGGTTGTATTCGTCGTGGCACGATGGTATATTCTATTCTATAGTACATGGGAATGGGGTGGCCGTTGACTAGGGGCGGTTTCAGTTTGCCAGGGGCACTCTTAGCAAGTGCATCTATTGTTTGAGTGCAAAAACCTGAAAATACGCTTATCGACCCCATCACACACTTATACTTTGGCACTGTCTTGTTGTCGCTGATGCTGTCTGAGATTTCTAAATGTCAGTCACTATCAACCCAGTAGGGAGTTCGGAAGTTTCATGTCTCAGCAGCTTCTTCTGCTTTAGTTGTTTACTAATGGAGTTGTCGACAAGTTTGTGATTAGATATAAGAAAATTGTTATCAAATGTTGTTGTGATGTGTTTGTTTGTTCTTTTGTTTTTTTTTATTAAGTTAAGAAGTGATTTTGGTGATTTTTAGGGCAATTCTCAATGGGTTGTGAATTAAAAGTGATTAGTGAAATATTTCGGATGTTTAAGAAGAAGTTTTGTAAGTGGAAATAGTTAAGTGTTTAATATGGAAAAATGTGAGCAAAATTTTCGATTCGATAGTGATGTTAAATAAGTTTTAGGAAATTTATTAGTTTAGTGATGAGTTTGATGAGGCGAAGTGGAATGGCAGATTCTAAGAGACGAACATACCACGTGGATTGGGATTCACCAAGTGATGAAACAGGAACTGTGAAGCGTCGTCCGTTATCAATGAGCGTTACCTTGGCAACTTCAAGTAATTGCTTTGAGAATGTGGAATATTACGATCTACAGAATTGTTCAGTAGGCATCGATTCACATTGTACTACTTCAGACAATGATCCGACATCCTGCCAATTCTCATACTCTCGACAGAACTCAAGGAAATTAGATTCAGAACTTCGCAATATGGAGACTAATAGTTTTGAGATGAAACAGAATTTCGATAATCAGCCAATTGAATTAGAAATTACGAGGAAAGTATCAAAATTAGCAGTTAAAAAGGATTTTGGTCTCAAATTATCTAAAGATCCTTTTTGGAAACCAAAAAAAAATGATAAATCAATAAGAGATTGGAAAGTTACATCATTAACAGCAAAAAATTGTAAAAAAAGTGGAATACCCAGACCTAAAATTCCCATATCAACTTCCAAAAGTCGTTTGGTAAATTCTAGCTCTGAAAGTTCAGGAATTGGATCACCATTGTCACCATTATCACCACAAAATGACAATACCACATCATCACACAATGATATTATTAAATGCAGTGGCAGTAAAAGTTCAGGTTTAGGATCACCAGATTCACCTGACTCGCCACTTTCACCAGACAGTCAACAATATGCTGCGTTTTATCTTATTCAGCAGCAGTTGGAAAAATTGCACAATTGCTCTTGTGAAAGGCGACAGGCTGAGGTATGAAGAAGTTTTTCATGTTTCATCAATTGTGCAATTATTAATTGAAACAATTTATACAAATATTTACACAGTTTGGACAATGTCATGTGTTTTTATTGTTTTGTTCATTGAGTTTACAAAAGGGGAACTGTAGTATTGAATTGTGTAGCAGGTCCCAGTCCAATTTTTGGGGGCTTGTGTGCCACAAAATTGCTACGTCTAGCGACGACACGAATGTCATAAATCTTCTGAGTCACATTTGTGGGGTTGCGCAGCCAATGGCTCATCATTTTCTTCTCTTTCTATATATCACTTACTCTCTTCCAGTCATAGAATATCGTTGATATCCTTTGGGTGTGTGCGCCCACGTGGTGCGATGGAATTACGAGGCAACTCTCACGCGTTCCACTTTGCACACCCTGTTTTCTATTTCATCCGCCCACCCTATCACGAATCTTTGTCGGCACGTGCACACGAAAAGTATAAGAATATATATACGCAATGGAATTTTATCCTGCAAGCTCAATTGTTTTCCCGCGCGACTGTGGCGCCGCTTATTTTTTGCTTTGTCAACTGCCTTGTGCGACATTTCTTTTATATATTCTACCGGCTACTAGTTTTTACCCTCTATGCTTAAACGATATCCATCCCCTAAAAGTTTCTCGTACATTTCGCTCGAGGGCGACACAAGAAAAAGTCTACGAATGTTTCATCTATAAAGATTAAATTATGAATTTGTTTTTTTGGTTTTTTTTTCCTTGCGATTTGTATTCAGGCATTGGTATTATGTGGGGGGTGGGATTGAAATGAAGGATCGGTTATTGAAAAAAAAGTTGATTTATGTTGCCAGACTTGGACTAGTACAACAAAGATTGTAGGACAGTTTTATCATCTGAAATGCAATTATTTTCTCTTTTCTTCTTTCCAATTTTCCCAATACATTTCTGCTTTTTTGTCATTTGAATTTGGGGAAAATGGTGATTGAGAAAGCTCGATCGGAGTTGCCAAGCTTGGACAATGATGAAAAAAATTCGGGTCGGTTTCATCATCTAAAAATGGAATCATTCTTCTATTCCACTTTTCAACATTGTCCAGATTTTTTTTTATTCTCATTCTACATTTGTGTGTGGATAGTGATTGAAAAAAAAAAAAAAAAAAAGTGTTGAATCATAGCGTAACCGAGAATGATTTGTAAATTCCGGGATTTTTCATCCCCTAAAATGAAATTTCTCTATCACACATCTTTATTCATTGAAAATTTTAGTTGGTTAGTGATTGAAAATAACAAAAAAAAAAAATCTGACAAAAGTTGCCAAACTTTATTAATAAAGCTCTGAGGGGATAAAAAGCTCAGTGGGTTCATACCATGTGAAAATTGGGCTTTGTCGATGTATAGTCCATTGGTCAGCCAGTAATTAAATGAAGCCTCGCGATACATCAAACGACGGATATCCGGTCACGCCAGAGAGAGGCTACTCAAAACACAGAGGCACATGCACATGTATGTGATGCTGATGCAAACCCACGCACATATATATATATATATGTATCTGATTGCCCGCGGGTCCTCTCAGTCCCTGCCTGCTCTTTTACCCTGCCTGCGCTTGCCTCCTCCGCCTTTTTTTTGCGGCCGTTCCTTTGCCACAAATGTTGCAGTCCCTTGCCATTTAATTTCTGCGTATACGTCGGGAGCAAATATCGCCTGTCCAGCAAATTTTGCCTCCAGCATACATTTTCCAACCCTCTTAAACGTCACTTCAGACGTGTTAAAATTGCGATGCTAAAAGTAACTTGAGATAATTATAAAATATAATCGCTCAATTTGCTTGCCATATATGAACAACTATATTAAATATTAAAATTTCGATTAAAATACCGGAAATTTTTCGTAATAATCTCTGTATGCATATAAACATGCTTGCATTATCTGTTTATTCTTCTTCTGCGTCATTTCTTTCTTTTTTTTTTGTAAATATTACATCGTCAAAGGCTATGAGGATTAATGACAATTTAATATCATACAGTTCAATTTTTTTTTATTCCTTTTTAAAGAATTATTACGCCTGAAGAATTTTATCCCATCTCTGAAATATCACAGTCACAAATATATATATATATTTAAAGCGGGCTTTTTAGTTTTCCATTTTCTTTTATTTTGTATTTGCTTTTTATACATCTTGGAAATCGTGTCGTGGATGAAAGAAAGCGCAAAAGAGGAAATGTGTATGAGTTTAAGATGGGGGAACTTTCAACATGGTTCACTTTCATGTGGAAGAAAAAATGATTCACAATAATCCTGAAGCTAGTGACATGGCAATAACGCATTTTTTCTTTTTTTTTGCTGTATATAAGCCATCCCTCCCTCCCCATTCTAGTCTTTTGCGAGCGCGTGGGTATAACCAGGAGATATTTTGTAGGTTCACTCGGTTCTTTCACCCGCGAATCAAATATATCTCATGATAATATTGTCGATCCAGCACTAAAGAGTGAGATCCACTGTCCTTTCTGCACTGTACATGATCCTTTCAAATATATATGTATGTGTGTATATATCTTTGTACATTAATACTGTACACATAGATACATCAATATCAGTGTATATGGGGTCGAGAGGATTTCGAGCATGGGCATTATTATTATATTGAATTCGCATGAAATGGGGAGGCATCAGAGGGAAGAGTAAAAGCTGGAGACACTGACAGACAGACACCTTCATTCGTGAACAGGAAGGACACGAACTTTATCCACTGGATGATTCTGTTAATTACGATCCACAATATTTCTCTTGATATTATATATAAATTGAGTTTTGGGTTGATATTTGATATTAATCTTTCTTTTTTTTTGCGGATTAAATGAAGAAGTATTGAAAGTTAGACAGTTTTTATGAATTATCATTTTTTTCGGTGATATTACATTGACATATTTGATAGAATGAAGCAATAATGGTCTTAAAATAATTTGAGATATTTAAAATTAAGTTTAAAATTCAACAGCTTTTGAAATTAAAGAGAATATACTCGAAGGTTTTTCATTTAATTTCGTATTTTTAACAACTTTGTTTTGTTATTGGTCCTAACAATTGGAATATTTATTTCAATGAGATTGAGTTGGCTTAAAGATTGTAGCAAACGAAAATAAAAATCGATAACATTATCAAAAGCATAAAATCCTTTTATTTAATTCGAGAATAATAATGTTATTGTTATAGAAGTTAAAACGTTTGGAATGTTAATTAGCACGATTTGTTTTCTACAAACTTTCACTGTGATCTTAATTACTTCCGCCACTCTGTTTAAGTGGGCGCTGAAATCCCATCTCCCCTATTAGATCAACCCTAGCAGCTTAGGCGGTTAAAATAGCACCTCGGACAGATTATAGGTTTTGTAAGACCCAGCTGTTTTTCAACTTGCAATATCTTGTAATTTAAATTCCATCAAAATGTCCAAGTCATTTTTTTTTCTTTCAAAGACAGCATCGATAATAGCAAAATGATGTAACGATAAATGTCAGTGGCGATGTGACAGACTTGGTAAAATGAGAATAAATTTTCTTTCATCATGTTTTGGCATGAGAATGTCCATCCTCAACGATGAAAATATAATCAATTTTGGCAAGATGTTACCCCCCCAATACAAAAGCCAAAATCAAGTTAATTAATCTTCTGCCATATTATTGCAAAATGATTATGTAAAGTTAGGGATAGTCCATTTTTATTTGCCAGTCTTTTTCAAACATTCATAACCAAAATCGAAGGGAGAGTGTGTGACGGGTGGCGTGTCTCCAGAATGATGGATTCGTTTCGTTATCCTGTCTGGTTGCACGATAGTAGAGGGTTTGTGAGGGTGGCATTTGACGCAATATAGCGAATATGAGAATGGGTTTTGTTGGTAGAGTAAGAGAGAAAGGAAGATGAACTAAAATGACAGGACTGAAGCACGAGAGTGAGTCTCCTCTCAGTAGCTGATGGTAACGGTTGACATTGGATAGCTTTTGTCGCTTCGTCCCTGATCCTGGTTTGTTTAGCATGCATCCAAAATCTTCCGGGGTGGTGAACATTCACCATAAATATGCAGATTCACCCCTATATATTTGGTAATGTATGCTACCGTAGTTGGTTTACTCTCGCACTCGAGTCGACACCAAATTGTGGAACAGAGAGACAGTTGATGAATTTGTTAGTAGATATAGCATTTAATATTACTGCTGGCAAATTTTTCTATTCAATGATATGACGAGTTTAACCCCTTTTTTATTGTCATAACAAACTCATTGAATATTAATTTTTGAAAACGTCATTGGGTTGAATGGTGATATTAGAATTGGATTTTATTGTTGTGAGAGTTAAGGAATGCAATGAACTTTCAACGCCCGATATTGTCCGCGCCAACGCACAAATGTGTTTATAATATTCACCCTGTGTACACATTGAGGGTGGTTGGTTGAAAGAGAAAGCGAATGGAGTGGTTCTAGAATACATACACTGGCTTATATATAGTGTCCAAATACATTACGCCGGATATTCTTTCTTTTAGCTGATCTTGGAGGGAATTTGTATACTCATGGAATACAAAATGATTTGAATCTAAATTACATTTTTTTTGTTTATTCAGTGAAAGTAGAAAATTTTTTTTGAATCCACTAAATTTGTTTATATTTTTTAAACAATAAACTGAAATGAACTTTTGTTTATCATTTTGATTTAATAAGGTATTTTTTTAACTTGATTCAAATCAATTGTTTTTGATTGTGGTGGTATAAATTTGTTTTGGGATTTTATTTTTCCGGGAAAATATAAACTCAATTTGAAAAACTTCATTTAAAATATATACACAGAATAGAATTCATTTTAATTAAAATCCGTCCGAGTGAGTAGAATCAACAACGAATAAATGAGAATTTTTCTGTTGGCTTTATTTTTCAGTTAAATTAGGTGGAAATTTTTCATTATCCTTCATGTTTTGTGTTTTAGATTTTCATATAGGAAGTATTTAACTCACTATCAATCTTTAATAGAAATTTAATGATATTTTGTTTATATTAATTATAAATCTACAAAAAAAATTGATCGACATTTACGAAGACTTCTTCATGTTAATAATAAAATTCAAATAATTTATTATTTAAAGAGCAAAACTACTTTTCTATTTCGAATTGAATCAGAATATTGCCATTCAAATAAGAAACTATTCCAATTTTTTAAATACTAAATTCACGATAATTTTGAATTAAACTTATATATAATTGAGATTGGCAGAATAAATAATTGAATTTCATGTGTAATACATCAACTTTTATTTCTCATATCTCCACATCATAAACAATGTTTGATGTGTACAAAATTAATTATCAGATTTCATAATTGAATAATTAATTACTTACACATATAATGAAAATAAATGAAATGGGGAAATTAACATGTTCGAGACACTGTGGTTGGATTATATAGTGTGGTATTGTCAGACACATTGCTCGAAGCATCGTTTAGATTTGTATGTATGTTTACTATATGTGTACAGTGGAGGTGAAGTGTGTGGGTTGAAGCGATTGTACCAGTCAGAAGCACAATATAATGTTGGAATATACAGGCGAGTAGAAATGCGCGCGCGCGAGCTAATCGCGCCGAGTCGTTGGTTGTGTAGCGCATGAAGCGCCGTTTGAACGAGTAGTCAGTCCTGTCGAGGACCCTTGCAAGAGGGTTGTTGTTCGCTGTGTCGATCGGTTCGCGTTTCTTCGTTCACTTTTATTAACGACGAGTGGTCTTGCGCGCCTGCAATAGCTCGCGGCACACGCGATGCAATTTTTTTTTTCATTTCTTTATTGTTTTTTTTTCTTTTTTATATATTGTCTGGTCGACACACTCATTCATGAACAGTTCAGTGGAAATATTAGTTGACTCATCAAGTGCATTTATTTATTGCTGTTACCATTGCTTTGTGTTTCTTATTCGTTTGCTTATTTGGTGATGGGAATTAAAGTGATTTAATTGTGCGGAATTTTTGTTTAATTTCTTCAGGGTGAATTTAAAAAAATTGAATAATTAAAATGTGATTTGGTTATATTAAAATAAATAAATGAGAATGTGTTTTGACAATGTCGAATCCATCTAAAATTAAATTGCCAAGTGTTTATCCACGACAAACTGGTACTAAACCTAAATCAAAATTATTGAAATTAACATCATCAAAATTTTCACCAAAAAAACAACAATCATCACCATCAACATCAGCTTCTGAAGTGTCTTTAGTTACATCAACATCACCAAAACGTAATAAACAATCTGATGAATTGCAAAAAACTTTGCTAAATAATAATCAAATACAAATACAATCACCAAAACGTTCACCAAGACGTCATCAAGATTCGCCGTCAATTAAACGTGTCAGTTTCGAAGAGGATTTCTTTCAAGATAATATGGGTCTTGTTCATGATACGGATGCTATGTATCTTAACATGGAACCGGCAATGTCATTTCTTGAATTTGAATCATTGTACAATCTTGAAAAAGAATTGGAACAAACACGCCGAGAAACAATTGCAGAATTGGATGAAAAATGTATTTTTGGTGGTTGGTTTGGTACTAGACGTGGTGTTTATACTGAATTACCTGATCCTGGAAGAAATGTTGAGTGGATACCAAGAGGACAAATAATTGTACCACCGCCATCAGAGGGATTTAGTTTTGCACCTGGTTGGTCATTGAATGCTGATCACTTTTATCAATGGCAACAACGTGGAAAAAATATCCAGCAGGTATTGTAATAATAAAAAAGCCAAGTGTAATTCTTCATCCTTTATTTGTTGTCGCTGTGGATGTAAAAAAGGAGATTGGGAAAAAAAAAATGATACGAAATTTTTTATTGGATTGAAAATGGAGTTGGGTTGATGAGCTGTCAATTGCAGATTTGTATTTCACTCTTTTAAATATTATATCAAGAGTGGATTTATACGATTGACTAAGCGTTGTGAAATATTTTGAAGAGGGGTTGCATTGAATTAATCGAAATACCGGAAGCAATTTATTCTATCTCCATTGCATGTATTTGTGGGCACGGTGATCATCAAACCGTGAGTATGAAATTACTCTCGATGAGTGTCCGATATTCGCTGGTATATACACATATGATTCTGCCCTTGTGCAACCCCCTGTAATTCCACTGCTGTATAATTCTCATTTCATTTTATTTCCTTTCATTTTCACTTTAATAAAAACGATTATGAATTTTTTACCATAATTAACATTCATACAGAGTGCGATATTATTTCTATATTTTTTCGATAAATATCACTGATTAATTGAGCAGAATAAATAAAATATTTTATCCTTCATGTTTTGATGGGGTTTTTTTTGCGACAATTGGGAAATGGAAAATTGCCAATTGGTAATTTTATCGCTATTGACATGTTTTCCCCTGATGTATAATGTTCGCCCTCATAATAATTCTGAGGGCGTAAAGGTTACCAGTTTTGTATGAAGCCAAATATTTTCGCGGCTTGTGCGTTGCGGCAAATGCTGCTGGTGGGGTTTTCGTATAGTGAAAAAGAATTTAGGATTGATATGGTTGAATGATGAGACGAAGAAGTAAGTAGGCAGACACATGGTAAAGAGAGGCCGAGTCTATCAAATATGCCGCCTGAGGGTGTGAAGATACTTTGATCAACCCTCAGTTGCAACCCTTAGAAATTCTCTTCGTCGCTCTTATTGCCAATGTTTACTCTGAGGGAGAATTGAAGCTACCAGCATCTCCCGAATGCCAAACGTCTTTATATGCCTAAAAATATATATCTGTGTTTATCTATATTGCAAAATGTGTTCTTGATTTCGTCGGTCAAAGTGAAATGGTATAAAAGAAAAACGAAATGAATGGAAATGTAAAAATAAAGGGAAGCAACGACAAAAAAACGTTATGAATTTGTTTTTGACTGATATGATAAATCTTGAAGAATATAAAAATATTTTGGTAATTGAATTAATTGAGAAATGAGTTTTATTGAAGTAAGAAAGAGGAGGAAGGAAAAATGTTTTTGATCAAAAGATTTTAATCGCACTTGAAATATGAATAAATTTTGTTCTTTATTTCATTGCTGATTTTTATACTTATTTAATTCTTTTTTCTGGGATTAAAATATTCTTGCTCTGTGCGACTTTAATAAAATTATTTTATGGTATATAAAATATTTGATTGGACTGTTAATCTTTTATGGAGAAAGACGAAAGTTGGGAAAATTCAATGGAATAAAAAGAATGATTGTGCATGATAAACAAATTTCATAATATTCTATTTATATTTAATTGGTGGGAATTTTTATTTTGAATTTTATGATGAATACGAAAAATTTTACAGCTAATTTGGTGATGAAGAAATATTTAATTGCAAGATTGTGATAAAGATTTCAATTATTTAATGAATGATACAAATGATTGAGTAAAAATTACAATCCAAATATAATTTTTCATGAAGAATAGTAAATAAAAATATTCAGAGAATGTAATTCATGCGAAACCAAATCGTAAAAGAAAACTGCAATGTCGGATAAAATAAATTGACGAAGGTTGTGATTTTTTCTTATTCTCATAGAAAACAAAAATTGGATTGTGGCCAATAAAAATTATAATATCAATTGCTAAATTTATCTTACGCTCTGTAGATTTTCTGTGCATTTCAGTTTTATCACTTTTATTACTGAGCAAAGAGAGATATAGTTAAAAATTCACTCTACACTTTGTAATTATTTCCTCATGCTCTCCATTATTTATTACTACGTGAATCATCCAGGTTTCAACTAGCAACCCAAATTTATCATTCCCCACTCATACATTTACTTATTATTCACTTTTACCTCTTCATTAATTCTGAAGCAAAATGAAGAAGCATAGAAAATTAATTCCAATTATCAAAATATATTTTTTTTTCATCAGTCATAAAAATACAGAAATAAAATTATAAATGAAATATATAAAATAAACTTTTTTTTCATCAATTCCCTTGAGGGAAAAAAAAACGTGACGACACTGTTAACGGAAAGTTCGACGTCGTGCAGACGCGCGTAGAACAATTTTGCGACCGGGCTGCAAATTGCCAATTGACGAAGTATAAAACGATTTAGGTCGCGGCGCAGTGAGGGTTTTACGATAGGGGAAGAGGGACTACCCCAAGGCAAAGAGCGCATCACTTCCTATATCTTACATTAACAACTATATAAATTCATGTATATGTGTGTATACAAGAGAAAAAAAAATATATCAATGATGAAAATCGCGTTTACTCTTCAATCTATGAATGAGTCATACTCCCTTTTTTCTCATCTTGCACTAGTTGGTTTATATATATATATATATATATTTCAACTAGTGTTTGCTCACTCCCATTTTCATGACGAATGTGTGCACGAACGCTGTGCTGTTGTTCCAGCTGTGACGGTGGGGCTTGCACACGCGCGCGGAAAAGAGGAAGTTAAATTAATACTCCTCGATATTGGCTGATCGAGCGGAAAGGGCGTTTTCTCTATGTTACAATATATATCTATATATTTTGATGCATCACAAATTTTCTATCGCATCCACATCAGTCTTCTTCTCCTGCCATGTTTCATCAATGAAATATGTGTGTATTTATTTTATTTTCATCACAGTTGAAATAATTCATCGGATAGTTTGGAAAAATATATAACGAAATTTTATTTCTTGTTTGTTCTTGTAAAAAAGAAGATTTGAAGAAAGGGGGTTTGTTTGGATTTTTTTGGGAGGATATTGAATAGAGTGGAAAGGGAATTATTTTTTTTGGTTGAATGGTTGATATATGGGAGAAAGAATAATATTGTCATTCTGTTTTATTTTTTTTTTGTTCAATTGAGCGGATGAGAATGTTAAATTATTGTTCGAAATATTTGAATGTAAATTGACAAGTGGAATATTTTTAACTTGCGTGAAATTTGTTTGGATGATAGTAAGGGACCATGATATAAAGGTCCTGTGTATAGTCACCCTTATCTACGTGGCAAAAATAATTGATTGACCTATGATATCCAAAGCAATTTTGGATGAAAAGAGAATGAAAAAGTCGTCACTTAGAAATCGGATGAGGAACATATCACGTATTCATTTTCATCGATCGGATAATTATTCATTTTTATCTGACAGTTTGAATAATCGATAAAAATCTATGAAAATTTTCACAGATTTCCATCATTGCCGATGATATCTCCGAATTAATCTGGAATGAAGATGAAGTAAAGATGAAAATTAAAATTTACATGGTACATTTCACCATACAATATATCATATTTTTTCATCTCAAATTAACCCTTCATCATCTAAATGGTTACATAATTCCTTTGATCACTGTGGAAACTTTTGCCATTAAATACTATTTATGTGACAAAAATAATATTCAAATACATCACACTAATATTAATAATACCTAATTGTACAACAACAAGAACTATTTATCATGTTTACTTAAGAATGTTTAACAAAAACTTTCTTTACCAATAATAATATTAATAAAAATTTATTCATCTTTTATCAATGTTTTTTTTATCATCTGAATGAACACAATAAAAATTTTCCAATCTTACAACCCAAATAAATCCTAAAAAAATATTTCTCTATGCCAAAATGAAGAATTATTAAGAATTAGAAAACATCCCTTACAATTCATCCTCAAAAAAGAAGACAATTCAGAATTGGTTTTTTCAGCATAGACAGAAATCCACGCGTGATCGAGCAGACTGTTAGTTATAGACATATAAATGGACCCTTCGCACTTTTGATTGTAACCCCGTCTGGCACGAAGGGAAATACTTTTGGATACGTGTACATATACACTAGTGACAGACACATGAAGACAAATAGACAACACTAACATATTTGAACGTAAAAATTGAGAACACGCGGGAAAGATATAGTTGGATCCACCCCAAGCGAATGTCAGAGCTCGTTAGGGCATTCGAAGCAAGTTAGTTCCAACATAACCCC